>ML794059.1:66082-84824 GCA_009831015.1 Picea engelmannii
TTGGTCTTGTTGCCCGATATATGCAAACACCCCATGAAAGCCATTGGAAAGAAGCTAAAAGGATACTTCGCTATGTTCATGGTACTATTCAGTTTGGGATACATTACAGTTCAGGGGGGACTCCCTTATTGGTTGGTTTCACTAATTCAGATTGGGCTGGCGACCCCGATGATCAAAAGTCTACTGCAGGTTATGTTTTTAGCCTTGGTTCAGGACCTGTCACTTGGGCCTGTAAGAAACAACATGCTATTGCACTTTCTTCAGCAGAAGCAGAGTACCGAGCAGCGGTAAATGCAAGTCAGGAAGCCCTATGGATTCGATAGATCCTTTCAGAGTTTGGATTCTAGCACCAGCATCTGACCAGACTTTGGTGTGACAATCAAAGTGCCATCAAGCTCGCAAAAGACCCAGTTCAACATTAGCGTAGAAACCACATCGAGCTACACATGCACTTCATCAAAAAGCTTTTTCATGATCAAGTTATTGAAGTGCTCTTTTTCCCTACAGAAGATCAAGTTGCATACATTTTCACAAAGTCTCTTACAGAAGAGAATTTTTCCAAACTTCGATCTATGTTAGGAGTTCAGGAAGCTGTCATTAAGGGGGGATAGGCTCTAATGCATCCTTCCTTCTCCTATTGTGTCATTATTGTAAATCCATCAATCCTATCCCAAGTTGTTCTTAAGGGGTGATGTTAGGATATTTAGACACTTAGGAGTTAGTTAAGATCTACCTGGTCTAATATGTCGTTAGGTAAAAGTGTGTTTCTTTAGTATGCATTAGTATGCATTTGTAGTTAGGCAATCCGACGGTCACGATTTGTTCCCGACATAGAGTGATCTGACGGTTCATACTCTCCTCGGTCTTAACGGCCATTGATCCGTGGCTTAACACCCGATTGGTCCATGATCTATATTTAAAGAGCATGGAGGGTCATTTGTCGATGATCGATTGTGAGAAACTCTCTTGTAAAATCTCTCTGTAATCGTTTTCTTTGCATTAATAAACTTCTCCAAGTAGCCGCGTTGGCTGGGGCCATGGATGTTTCTCCGTAGGGGTTTTACCACGTGAAAACATTGGTGTGTTGATCTTTGATCTGGTTATGTGAGTGGTTACTGAAGGTGTTCGTCCTCTGTTGGAATACCTGTGTTGTCGAACAATCTTGAGGGATTACTTGGATGCAAGAGAGCCCATCATCATGGTATTATCCATGAATTGGCTATGAGAAGCAATAGGTTGAATCCCATGTAAGGTAAACATGCAAAGAGATCCATCCAAGATGGAATCTTTGATATAGCAGCCTAGGCCTTCAACCATGATTATCTAGAGGAAGTGGGAGAGGGGATCCCCTTGACGGATACCTATGGAAGGAGAAAAAGTCTTAGTAGGAGCACAATTGAGAAAGATAGAGAATAAATCCAAAGAGGTTAGGTTGTGAATCCAATTAACCCACTCATTGCAGAAGCCAAACGATAAAATAAGAGGCCTCATGTGCTTCCACCTAAGTTTATCAAAGGAATTTGAATAGTCTAGCTTGAGGATCATTCCTAGTGTACAATATTATTTTAAAGAGTGAATAACCTCATGAGATAGAATCAAATTATCTATAATATGATGTCCATCTACATATCTAAATTTCTCTTTAGAAATAATGAAAGGAAGAAGAGGTTTAAGTTGTAGAGATATTACCTTGGTTATTATCTTGTATATGAAATTGCATAGAGAAATCAGTCGGAATTTCGTAGGGTGAGAGAGCCACTCCTCCTTTAGGATCAAGGTAAGAAAGGTTGAATTAAGAGTTGTTAGGACACCTCTATAAATGCAAGAGCATTCCACTAGTTCCCACACTTCTTCACGGACCATTTTCCAACATTTGTGAAATAAGTCATTGTGAAGTCATCAAGACCCGAAAAAATTCCACTGGGCATATCTTTTATTTTCTAGTCCACTTATTCAATAGTGATAGGTATGAGAAACACCTCATTTTTTTATTGGGTAACTAGAGTGGGAATAAGTTGCATGATTTTAGTGATGGCATGTGAGCAATATGGATAACGTTCAATTAATAGGTCCTTGTTGTAGTTAAAAATTTCATTTTCCATCGCCTCATGATCCAAGATATATTGTCCTTTATCATTTGCAGGTTGCATGATTTAGTTGACATGTCTCCTATGAATCATGGGTCGATGAAAGAATTTTGTTTCATATGTTTCTCTTATTTTAGTGGGGAGACACTATTTCCAAGGGTTATGAGTTTTGTTTGTATCTCTTTCATTCATTGTTCTAAAGCTCGTTGTGCTTGGAATATATTTCCAAAGACCTCTTTGTTCTAGTCTCGTAAGTGATATTTAAAATTCTTTAAATTCTTTTAAATTTTTATATTAAGGTTCCATGGGAGATTGTTTCATTCACTAACCAAATGGGATCATTTTCCTAAAATTCTATATGGGAGAGATAGAGTTTTTTGAACCTAAAGGACTTGCATTGGGGAGATATTACAAGTTCTATCCATAGTTGGACCGTACAATGATTTGAACCAGAGCTAGGATGTATACTTTCTTCCATAAGAATACCTTCCAACATGAGATGATCATAAACCCAAAATATGTCAACATGAGAGGCAACTTGTTGAGAGCCTCGACGTTGATTTGACTAGGTGAAGGAGCTATTATGGGTTTCTAGGTCAATCAGGTGAAGATCATCGATTATGTTTTGCAATCCCTCACTATCTCTATCCAGTCTTCTAATTCCCCCCTTTTTTTCCTCCAAGGAGAGGATAATGTTTAAATCACCACCTAAAATTCACCTTTTCTAAGCCATAATGGATCCCAAGGAAGATAAGATTGAAAGAGACGAGTCCTTCTCCTAAGGGGATTGGGCCCCATAGGAATATTTTATAGCTCCTTCTTTTCTCGAGCCAATGGCACGATAGTGTGTAGTAATAGTCCATTGAGTGGAGTAGAAATTTTCCATTATTGTTGTTGTTGGGTTCCATAAAATTGAAATCCCTCTCAATTCCCATATTGAGTTATTGTATAAATACTTTATCTATCACCAACATCTTGAGAAGTTTCTTTCAGCTCCTGCATCGATGCATTTTTTTTCCTGTAATAGTAATATATCTAGATTTTCTGCCATAATATTGTTTCGAAGAACCATATACATGGTTATGCCATTCAAGCCTCTAATATTCCATGAGGAAGGAGGTGGAAAGGGATTTGAAGAATCCTTATGTGATCTTTTTGATCTGCACCAAGTTTATCATAAAACTGTGGACCTATTGGATGGGTTTTGGGCCAATTTTCTTCCTCGTATTTTCCCTTCTTTTGGAATTTTCCAATTATCCTTTTGTAGGTATGAGTGGATTCCAGGACCACCACCGAATCTGGATGTTTCTCCTATAGTATAATTCAAATAAACTCTTTGTACCTTGCGAGGTTGTTCTAGGGTGAGTGATTTCAACTCCTTCTTTTGATATTCCTCTTCAAGTTTTTCTAGATCAATATCTACTAGTTCTTCATATTCTAGTTGTATGCCTATATCTTCTCCTTCCTATCTGATTTGATCATCCTCAACTGGAACTTTGCTGACAAATGGTGAGACTTGCTCCAAAACAAGTTCTATGGTCTCTTTGGATTTACCTTTGATTAAGTCCTTACCTGCATATTGATGTGTAATGCCCCTTCCTTTACGATAGCGAATAGTGATGTACAAAAGGAAAATATTTTTTTTCATTAATAAGTTAAAACATCACCACAACATGAACAACAACACTATCGACACATCATCCAAATCAGTAATGACACATGATAAACCCATTAACATAATCAACACATCATCATATCAAATAATCACATGTAATCGGCAAGTATCATAAAAACAACGACACAAAATCAACATATCACGATCAACTGGAAACATCATTACTTTACTCCATCAACTTAGCACATACGGATAACACAAAAACTACCCGCCCAACCTATACTGCAAGGTTAGGACCTCCAAGACACATAAGAAATGGTCAAGCCTAGGATTCATCCAATTGATTTTGACCACTTAAGGTCTCAGGGATGGCGACTGTTCTAAGGAACAATGACGTGTCTAGTTCCCTTAATCAATCACAACTCATAACTCTAGACTAGATTATAAGTCATACATCAACATTATTTCATGGTGCAAGAAATATCTAATTAATTAATCAATCATACATCAACATTATTTTCAAGGCACAAGAGTAATCTAATTACCCAATCAATCATACATCAACATCGCTTTAAAATTAAATGAAAACAGAACAAAATAGTTTCACTTAACAATTAAATGGATAAAAGCATACACCATTACAGATGGAAAGGAATTATTGGTATTCATTATTAATCGATAGATTGAATTCCTTAAATGATATGCATTAAGGATGTATGTGATCAATTTATTGTAATAGATAAGGCATATGGAAGCATTCCAAGACTACCTACATTCCATTGCAAGAGACTATAAGAAGTTCCAAACCCCTAATTTAGAATTGTATTACTATTAATACTTTATTTAAAAAAAAAATCTATTTCATATTAATATTATTGATAATAGATTTACATATTTCGATAAATTATAAAAGTTTCAATTTAAAACTAAATTGACAAATAATTAAAATTTATTATTTTTAAAATTGAAATTCATAACTAATGACTTACATATCATTATTATATCAAAGATAAGTAAGACCTAAAAAATACTAGATATTGGCATATTTAAATTTAAATTTAAATGAATGAAGCATATCAAAATGGAAATCATTAGTAATAGTTAAAAAAACATAATCTCAAGAAAAAAAACTAAGAACCTTTATACGATGGAGTCATATCGATCCTTCCCATACGTATTTGTGCTTATATTATAACCGCTAGATATTATTGCAATTCGAGATTGAATCAATGGACTCTAATAGAAAATGAGGATATATATCAAAATGAAGGTCTCATACACCAATTTGGTGTCTGGCTTAGCCTTGACCTTAAAAATAGATTATTATTATTATTATTGAGTGAGAACCTTTTTAAATTTCCTGGCTTCTTGCTTTTAGGATCTTGGGCCTCTGTAGAAGGAGCTCAGTTATATTCAGAGCCTTGAGATTTCATGCGCTACAACACATCTTACCCATCCAAAAATGGAGAATAAGGCGAGCAAGAGAGAAGGATGACACACATAGAGGTCATCAAGTGGGTTTGGTGCACAAACAAATCATAATTATAATGCAAGAAAGGATGGGAACTGTGAACAAGCTGACTATGTGCGCAAAGATGAGAAAGGATGATTACTCCATGAGCAGAATAAAATGATAAAGGAAGGTAGATGCCACAAGAGAACTTTAAGGAATAAGGCTCTTATTCAATTCCTCTGAGTCTAGAAAGAACCACAGAGAAGATAATGGTCGGTCGTTCTTATCCCTACAGCTTCCCTTTCCTCCAGAGAAAGATAATTTCACCTCAAGTTACGGGGTAAGGACATTGAGACTGAAAGAACAGGTGATCAATTATATCTCCTCTCCGCTTCCAGGAATGAAAAGAGTGAATCGGGGCCAATAATTACAGGTAATGAAAAAAATGGTTGGAGACATGGGATTCAGATTGAAACCAAATGAAAAATAACACCACATATGAATCCGAGGTGGAAGGGAGATTACGACAATGTACTGAGGGAATACAAAGAGGAGAAAAGAACCACAACGCCCTGGTGACTTACAAATCATGAGAAACACTGATATTCACCCACTATGGAGGAATTCAATCCTCATCCAGGTGAGTGCTGAAGAGTTTAAGGACCGTAACTATAAAACAATCAACATTTTATAGAGCTGGGACTTCAGATAAAATATGTGAAACAAACACACAGTGAGGCTACACTCACTTCTCTATTATTCAATGAAGATTGATTACATTTTTAAATAGGAAAAGACTCTACCGAGTCGGTTACATGCAAACCAAAGACAACTAGACTCTCAACTATGAATTGACTCTTAGAACTGGCACTTACTCCATTATTTCCAAGTCTCCCCCTTAATGGAGAATGGATTGACTTCTACACCTAACATATCCCTAAACAACTCAAACTTAATCTTTCCAAGAGGCTTAGTGAAAATATCAACAACATTTTCACTAGTATTACAATACATAAGAGCTATTTCATTTGACTGCAACTTTTCTCTAACGAAATGAAACTGAGCTTCAACATGATTTGTCCTTGCATGAAAAATCAGATTCTTCACAATATTGATTGAACTATGATTATCACATTTGATCATCGTAGGTTCTTTTCATTCTTCTCCAACATCTTGAAGAAGTCTTCTTAACCAAACAACTTCACAAGTTGCTACACACAAGGCTTTATATTCTACTTTAGTAGAAGACAAAGATACAATAGGCTTCTTTTTACTGCTCCATGAAACAACCCTGGATCCAATGCCAAACGCATACCCAGTGGTTGATCTTCGATCATCCAGATTGCCAGCCCAATCAGAATCTGAGTAACTTGTCAACTCAACATCAGATGCATCAGTATATTTAATACAATAATCACGTGTTCCTTTTAGATACTTGATTATTTCCTTTGATGCATTCCAATGGTTTTCATGAGGTTTTGCCATAAACTGACTTAACACACTCACAGAATATGAAATATCAGGTCTGGTTGTGGTGAGATAATTCAAACTACCCACCATTCGTCTATACACAATGCCATTCACCTCCTTCGAACCATCATCACAAGAAAGTTTCACATTCTGTTGCATGGGAACAATAGAAGACTTACACTGATCCATTTTAAATCTCTTAAGTATTTCTTTGATATACTTACTCTGATAAACAAAAGTTTGGCCTGCATTTCTCCAAACTTCAAGACCTAGGCAGTAATGTAACTCACCAAGATATTTCATTTCAAATACCTATGACAACTGCTCCTTGATTTCATCAATTAATTTCTCTGCATTTCCTGTAATTATCAATTCATCAACATATAAGGAAATCAATACTATATACCCCTACTCATCAAATTTGGTATACAAATTTCGATCACTTTTGCTCCGCATAAAACCATGTTGAAGAAAGAAAGAGTCTGTCTTCTCATACCATGACCTAGGTGCTTGTTTTAGTCCATACAATGCTTTCTTTAACTTACACACCAAGTGCTCTTTCCCTTTTTCAACAAACCCTTCAGGTTGAGTAAGGTAAACCTCCTCCTTTAACTCACCATTCAAAAATGCATATTTAACATCTAGCTGGTGTAGCTTCCAATGGTACTTTGTAGCTAAAGCAATTAACATTATGATAGTATTCAATTTAGCTACTGGTGCAAACATTTCAACATAATCAATACCTTATGTTTGTGAATACCCCTTTGCAACTAGTCTAGCCTTATACTTATCTATACTACCATATGATTTAAACTTGGGTTTGTATATCCATTTTCATCCAATGGGCTTCTTATGTTTAGACAATTCGGTCAATTCCCAAGTATTGTTTTTCATTATAGATTCATATTCTTCCTCCATTGCATTTCACCATTCATCATGTTCATTAGCTTCATCAAAACTCATGGGTTCTATGACATTTGAAATGATACTCATTAGGGCATAGTATTTATACCTCTTAGGAAGCCGAATTTGTCGTGAAGATCTTCTCAATTGATTATCTTCCTCCCCACTTTGTGAAGATCTGTCTTCACCTCTAGGTGAACACTGATTGCTTGAATTGTCCATATCACTAAGTCCTTATTGTTGTTGTTGATGTTGTCGCTGCAGGGATGGTTGCTATTGTGTGGGCTACTATTGTTGTTGTCGCTGCGGGGATGGCTACTGCTGTGTGGGATGTTGCGACTACTGCTCTTCTTTAGCTCCTTCATCAAGAAGTCTCTGGCATTCGTCATGACTGTTGTCGTCATGATTTCCTGCTTCCTGCTCATTGAAAAGTACATCTCTACTTGCAAATACTTTGTGAGTAGCAGGATCAAACAGTTTGTATGCTTTAAATTCATAACAATACCCAATGAAAATACATTTAATGGCTTTAGCATCCAATTTCCTCCTATTCTCCTTTGGAATATGAGCAAAATCCTTATACCCAAATACTTTCAAATTATGAACTACAGGTTTGGAACCATACAAGGCCTTTAAAGGAGTAACATTATCAAGACACCTTGTTGGACTTATATTCTTTAAATAAACTACAATATTTATGGCTTCATCCCAAAATGTATTTGAGAGATTCTTACCTTTCATCATACTGCGCGCACACTCTACCAGAGTTCTGTTTTTCCTTTCAGTGACTTCGTTCTGCTGTGGAGTGTGAGGTACTGTAAATTGTTGTACTATTCCATGATCTTTGCAATATTTGTTGAAGTCCCTTGATTTATACTCTCCCCCTTGATATGAATGGAGGATTTTGATGGATTTTCCTATCTTCTTTTCCACCATGGTTCTGAATTCCTTAAAGTACTCGAAAACATCACTTTTTTGGTCTAAGGAAGTAAACCCATGTGTATCTCATGCAATCATCAATAAATAATAGAAAGTAAAATGCACCTCCTAAAGACCTAGTCTGCATAGGCCCACAAACATCAGTATGCACAAGATCTAAAACATCTCTCTTTTTCTTATCAGGATTAGAGGGGAATTCATTTATGTGCATCTTTCCTAATGCACATCCATCACAAGCAACCTTCTCATTCTTTAATATGGAAAGTCCTTCAACCATATTGTTTTTTTGTAATAACAATAAATTAGGATGATTGATGTGTCCATACCTTTGATGCCAAAGAATCTCTGTTGGCATAGTTGCAGAAGTCAACGCATGATGTGCTTTGCTAGTAACATCAATTTTTTATAGGCCTCCTTCTCTAACTCCCATTGTAACATCTTTGAAATGGTCTAGTAGATCCTTCACTATGCAATAGTCTTTGAAGAAATCAACCTTCAAGTCCTGATCTATAATGGTGGACACAGAGATCATTTTTTTCTTTATTCTTGGCACATAAACAACATTGTGAATGTGATGAACTGTACCATTGAATAATGTCACAGGAATTTCTCCATATCCCTTCATATGATGAGCACGGTCATCTCCAATATATATGCTAGCACCATTCTGTGTTTCTTTAAAATTAGCATACCAATTTTCATTACAAGTCATATGCACTGATGCTCCGTAATCCACAAACCGGGAATCAAAATAATCAATTTTAGCAGATAAAGCAGCGTTAGACACAAACAGCCTAAGATCTCGTGATTAAAATTTTGGGGGTTCATCAATATCATCACTAGAAATAAATAATATGAGATCATGATTTGACGATTTTTCTACATAATGACCAAAATGTGTTCTAGGTTTATTTCTATCCTCACCGCTTTTATTCTTATAACAGTCTTTAACAATATGTCCAGGTCGACCACAATAAAAAAAAACTCTTTGATTTATTCCTGTCAGATTGCATACCTTGATTTGGAGATTGTCTTATCTTCGATGAACTACTTCTCTGCCATGAACCGCCTCTCTAACATGAACTGCCTCCTCTGCCTCTTTCTCATGATCTCCCTCTCACAGATCTCTTACTTGACCACAGTGCCAAATATTTATTCTGAGGCTTAAGATTCCTGTGCGTATTTTCCTCTTGCAGCAAAATACCTGTCAGTTCTTCAAACATAGGAGGTTTCTCCCTTGCTACGAGACCTGTTATGAACATATGATACCCTTCTAGAATACCATTTAAGGTAATAGTGACTAGGTTAGTGTTGGAAACAATTTCCCCTATATTTACTAGCTTGTCATTCACCTCTTTAATATGACCCAAAAATGAACTAGTCGATTCATTTCCATCCATCTTAATGCCTAGCAATTTAGCTTTTAGAAACAAAATGTGATTCGTGTTGCTAGTTTCATACAATGATTTAAGCGATGTCCATGTTGCAGCAGAAGTTGTAGCTTCTCTAATATGTGGAATTATGCTATCTTTAACTGACATGCGCAACAATACCTTTTCCTTGTTTTCACGCATCTCCCAATCTTGGATCTGTCCTGCTATCGCACCTGCAGCCGCATCAGGTTTCACTTCAGTTCTCTTCACAATGTTCTAGACACCATAGCCTTCCATGAGCGTCTACATCTTGAATTTCTAGTTAATGAAGTTCGAGCCATCTAACTTGTTGGCTTCGTTGAGGTAGGTCTCTGCCAGTGGGTTCACCATCGCTGCAATTTAGTCTTTGCAAGTGAATCACCAAGAATATGCAAGTTTTTGTCTCTCTACCTTCGAATACTACCGATCCGTCTCAATCTTGGTTCTCAACTTTATTAAAAGAAATATAAGAATACCTCCATGCATAAAAACTCATGCTCATTTATAAAAAGGCTCTCATATAAAAAGCTCTTAAAAATAATTTTAAATTTCTTAAAAGAAACTTTCCTTAAAAAAAAAAATTTAGATACTTCACTCAACAAATTTTGCATGCAAATAACCTCACATTTCAAATAATCAAACGCTTCATGCTATAAATCACTCTTCACTCTTCACTTCATGCTTCAATTAAAAAACTCTACTCCACTTTTAATAAAAATATGTCATAATAAACTTTATAACTCCACTTTAAAAAACTTTATAACCTTATTCAAATGTTCCACGCATGCAAACCATTTTCGAACTTCACTCAAGCGCTCACGCACCAAATTAATCCACTTAACAAAAAAATCACGAGTTTCAAACTCCATGCATGCAAGGTATCTCCACGAGCTCACTCCTGCATGCAAACTTTTCTCACGCACCGATTAACACATTTGCTCCAACCTCAGGCTCCAACAACCTCACACTCCAACAACCTCACTCTACACGGATGCATTCAAATTCCAACCTTCATGTTTTTTTTTCCTTGAAACTTCAGGCTTGCGTAAACATTCAGGTTTCCACACCTCACACGTTAATTGACTGCAGGGAATCTGCACCTCCCGCTTTAATCGATTGTGAAAATCTCCAACACTTTTCGCACTGTAAGTAAATTTCGACTGCGGAAATTTCTCCATTTTCAATTCATCGAAAGGGAGAGTAGTGTGCCGCCGCACCCTTCCAGAGGAGGGACCTGCGGACCTATATGAATTTCCACACCTCTCCCCGTGGCTCTGCTACGAAGATAAATTATGTGAAACAAACACACGCTGAGGCTACACTCACTTCTCTATTATTCAATGAAGACTGATTACATTCTTAAATAGGAAAAGAATCTACCAAGTAGGTTACATGCAAACCAAAGACAACTAGACTCTCAACTACGAACTAACTCTTAGAAATGACTCTTAGAACTGGCACTTACAACTGACACTTACTCCATTACTTCCAAGTACTTCATCCACCTATCAACCTCTGCATTAAGAACTCTAGATGATCGCCCATCGAGTATTAAACTCTAGATCTCTTCTCTTTTCGATAGGATTTATATTTGTTTTTCAAGACTCAAAACTAAAACCAGGTTAACTGAAGGGTCATAGTGAACTTAGCGTAATTAAAACACAAAAAAAATGACAGAGAAATGCAATTCTTTTCTAAATTCGTTATAGAGTTTCATTTGGGCAAGGCACTCATTTTCAACCATAAAATTTGTTGAGCCTACTAGGTATCAACAAGAAAGAACTACTCATTACTGGTAGAGACACCCATACAGTAGTATATTTTAAAAATTGGATAGAAGGGATGTATTCTTAACTAAAATCTAAAATCTCTCCCTATAGGAAATAAGTAACACAACTCAATGTACAAATTTTCTTTTCTGAGTGAATCATAATGCAATAACATATAATAATACAAAGCGAGGACTTAAACATCAACATACTACACCATGTTATCTTATTGGTTTTCCACATTATCCGAAATGTTGTGCAACAAAATATACAAATTCCTATTACATACATTTGAATTTATCAATCGTAGTGTATGCATTGCAAGAATGTCCATACGAAATCAATACACAACTAGATCTTATTAAATAATACAAATATATATTCAAATACTGTAGCTGAAGAAATAGATGATGAGAATAATCTTCAATTGGAACCCAAAATTGTGTTTCGTTCATCTTCCTCGCCTGCTAATCAATACTTCATTGGTATCTCCCAGCCAACACTATGGTTACTCTTCTTCCCCCTTAGTCCCCCGAACCGCAAAGAGGCCACGAAAAAATACTCTAGCTCCCATCTTGCCTCCCAAAGTAAAACCACCTCTCTGTCTCAAGTTGGGTATCCCAACTCTCACAAGTAAAACCAATCAAACATTTTGCAGCATAACTTTACCCATAACTAGTGTGTCTCCCTCTTCCCTCTAGCCCAGTTTCTTTATAGGAGTTTCCTCAATGACACATCCTCACTTGCACAATTAATTCTCTTTTTAATAAATAAATTAGAGTTATTCTCCCCTTACATTTGTTACCCTCTCCCCAAGTTGCACAAGTAATTCCATATTTTATTTTAATTAATGTCAATTTCCCTCACCCCTCCTAAAAGTGCTCCTTAAATCACTCCTAGTTGTCTCTTTATTCCCCATATTCCCATTTAATGACTAATGCCTTACTAAATCTGAGTTGAGTTAAACTAGAATTCTTCTCTTGTTAGACTAGTGTTAACTAGACTCTAGATACCTTTCTATGTGTACACATTTTTTCATGTTTATTTCTTTCTTATATTAAATACCCCCTTTTCACATTTTCTTGCACACATGTGTGTTATGTCAATATTTAAATATAATTCACCCCCCCTTTTTAATTCTTAACTTGTTTTACTTCATTCCCTTTTTATTTAATTTATAAATTTAGTTTTAGACTTCTTACCAAACTTGGACATGGATTCATTTTTGAATAGGCTTAGAGTTTCACTTGGGATTTACAATTAATAATTTAATCCTTAATTAATTAATTAAATCTGGGAGTGCTTAAAGATTTTAAAAGGTTTAATTATTCGCTCAAGGTTTTCTAGGCCACCTAGATTCACTAACTCAAGTTTTATTTCCGCGATGTGTACTTCAAGACGCACTTCGTGCTCCAAGGGTGCCACTTTCCTTTGACTGATTTTGGTAGTTGTCCAACCCTTGGATTCAACAATCCATTTGGGCGACCTTGTGAGAGACTAAGGGATTCTTAAGGAATAAAGACTCCACCTTTTTACACGCCCTTATAAATCTTTGTGAGTGAATGTCTTAGTCTACCCTCATGACATCGTGGATCTCTCAAATGAGGTAATTGTTAACCAAAAATTTGAGCCAGGGCAGGAGTGCTAGTAGGTTGTGACAGGGATGTTGTCACACCTCTCCCTCAATAACTGGTCTATGTGCATGGCCCCTTTACTCCTTATGTGAGTTAGATTAGAAAGAATTCGTCATCCTGCATCCATCAATGAAACACTGCCAATGATCCATATACAAAATCATACTATAATCAATCATAAGTCACATATTCATAAATGAGATACTTAAACCAATACAATCCACTCCCTGACTCAATCTTGAGTCCAAGGAAGTCCATTGATGCCAGCAACATCAACAGTCTAGTACGTGTCCTGCACACTCACGTAAACTCGTCAATAGCATCTTTCAATCTATACATATCAAATGAAAATAAATCACAACCATCAACATCATCATAAAATCCATAATCGAAACAAATAAGCATGTACTATAACTAGATCACTTGCATGCAAGTGTCCTCAAAGAATAAGTCGATAAAATGTGCTCACAAGAGCGAGATATTACATACACCCCCTCTTTTTTTAAACTTCATCTCGAAGCTGTATAGTATATAAAATGCAGGAAATAAAAGTATCTGACAAGATCTATATGTCTAATCTATCAATCAAGTAAGGAAACTGATGACGCATATCATATGCGTCCTCCCAGGTAGTTGCATGTGGACTATAATTGTTCGATTGTACCTTGCCTTGTTCGACGTTGTAGTTGCCGAATGCGATGGTACAGAATGAAAATTGGCTCCGCTATAAGTGCACCCTCATCTGACACCTACAAGGAACTCATATCAATCAAATGTATAGGATCACTAACATAATGTCTCAAAACAGATACATGAAAAACATTGTTCATACGCTTCAAAGATTCAGGCAAGGCTAGTCGATAGGCCACGGGTCCCTTCTTTTCCACAACTTCGAAAGGTCACACAAACCTCAGGGAGAGTTTAGCACCCTTTGCAAACTTGATCAAAATTTTGTGCGGTTTTACCCGCAAGAAAAATCGGTCGCCAACTTCATAATTGCGGTTAATGCCATGCGCATCAACATAAATTTTTTACCTATCTTTCACTTCTTTAATCCTTTGTCTTATCATTTTCATTTGTTATTCCATTTATTGGATCACTTTTGGTCCTAGAAGGACCCTATCCTCAAGTTTATCCCAACTTAATGGTGTCTGACACGATCATCCGTAAAGAAACTCAAATGGTGTCATCTTAATGGTACTTTGATAGTTGTTGTCGTACGCAAACCCTACCAGTGGAAAGAACTCCTCCGAATGTTTATGTTGGTCCATTACATAAATTCACAACATATCTTCCAATATTTGGTTCGTTATTTATATCTTCCCGTCTGTCTTAGGGTGATATGCGGTACTAAAGTTGAGTTATGTCCCCAAAACCTCTTGGAAATTGGTCCAAAAACGTCATGTAAGAACCGATCCTCTATACAATATGATCCTTTTTGAAACGACATGTAATATCACAATATCACTAGTAAAAACTCTAGCTATGTCTGTCACTTGATATGTCATACGCACAGAACTAAAATGTGCACTCTTCGTTAGAGTGTCAACTACCACGAAAATCGAGTCGTGCCTCATTTCTATCAGCGGGAATCCAACAATAAATTCCATCGAAATGACCTCCCATTTCAATTATAGAATAGCATGGGGCTGTATCAATTGTAATGAACCCCAAATTTACCAATTAGGGTCATTAAATTTCTTTTTCCTTCACTACTTGTTTCAAAACATTCCTTAATTATAAATGCAGAGTAGTTCTACTATTTCTTTTATCTTACGAAACTTACACATATCCTTTTCTTGACACATGTGCAAAGTTATGTAGACGAAAAATGAACTATGGAGTTGCATCGAATGATACCATAATCATATTTTGTAATCACTACAAGGAATATGGCTATCCTAGAGCCTATCCATGAACCTACCTTAGTGTTTATCCAATACTACACAAGTATACTTACTCACTATGCATTATCCTAGGAAAGAAATAGTTTAGTACCTAAACTATTTCACCCACCTTAGCAACTCCATCATACTCATGCTAATATAATACGGGACATATTATAAGGATTACATATATGTAAGCGATCCCTAGAATGAGTGTATCGTTTAGTATATAGATTGCATGGTGTCCACTATTACATAGTTATTTCTAACATAACTCCTGTACGAACATGTGTTAAATCTCAGAGTTGTTGTTACTACATGGTTTATAAAAAGGTTTCATTGGTTTTTGTTAGTCGTCTCCCCATGGTAATAGTCATTGGCACAAGTGTTAGAAAATAGGAACTATAAGAACAATTCCTTAACCAGAAGAGAAGAAAGTTATTATAAGGCACAACTGTAACCCTAACTGACTGGCATCGCACCCCGCCATAAATTTGATAAGAGGTTTGTTGAAGGTATGACAGTTGTGACTTAAATAAAACCTTGCTTAAGACATTTATGGTGTCCTATAAACGTACCTCTTTGAGCTATCGCTCGACCACCGTGCCCAATGTATCCCTACCACCTCACTCTGTTCACATGGAAAGGTACATTTTCATAACTACCACTATAATTACTCTACTCAACAAAGGGTTTCTAGGGTTGTTGCTTCATTCTCCTCTGGTTATGTGTCTTTTGTAAGAACGCTCCAGTACTAACCTTGCAATGTTCAACTCAGTAAGCATGGCCAAAATCTTGGAGTTGGGCTCGGCTTGGGAAGAAAGAAAAATAGGAGCATCTACCAGTTGGATACTTCCTTATGCAAGGTAAGAGGACTCTTGGTTGTTTTACTTTGAACTCTCTATGATTTTAGAATATCATAGCATGCACTAGTCACCATCTATTCCTCTTGGCTCTATTGGTTTTTCCTTTCTCGGGTATGAGTTAGAGTCATATCGATTTGTCGAGTACCCTATAATGCTTGGGGTTTTTCGTTGCTCCACTTTATTTCTCTATATCTTCAGTTTATCATACTGTGTGATTGAATCTCTGTGCAAACTTGATAGAGGTTAAATTCCTGGCTTCACTCTTTCAAGGGTTTTAAAAATTTGATAATTTTCCTTGTCCATTTCATTACCTATCTGTATGAAATCGTGGATTTATTAAATCTTTATTCTAAGTAGTGAATCTAGGTTTCTTTCGTGTGATATAAATAGTAAATGAGATACCCTCCATACCCTGTCTAGATCTTTCTGTTTGCAAGACCATCCCCTGTGGTAAGAAAGTGGTTTCATTTTGTCTGTGTTGCATATTTTACTTGCGAGGTGGATGTTTACAATTTCGTTCCTTTTGAGTTTTTTTTTATATATCAATGTTGTAGGTAACACAGTTATGTATCTCTGTGTAAACTTCCGAACTATCGACTCTTAATTTCTAAGAGTATACATCTCAAATTTTACTATGATTTAATTCATTTCAAGGATACTCGATGTATATTTAATATTCTTGTTTTATTATGTGATGGGTCTTCTAGGTTTGTAAAGAGGAAAACTTGAAAGAGTCCTCAAACTAATGACTCTTGAAAGAAGTTACTCATATGAGACTTTACTGTGATTTAATTTCACCCTCAAACCATACGATGTAAAGTCGTAATCCATTTCCTGTGGGTACAGGAAGGTTTTCTTTCTATTGTGCAAAGTTTAGTAACCGGATTGTTACTCTAAAATCCATTCACATTACTCATAATTGTACAGGAATTGTTACAGTCATAAGACTTCCACTGTGTGTAAATGTTCCAGAATATAAAAATAATTAAAGGATTTACTCTAAGCCCTATGTTTTGGAATCCTATGTTTGAAACTTGTCTAATTGCATTTCTTTAGCGTAAAGAGAAATAGTAATTGTAGTATCCAAATGGGAAATAAACGCTTATGTGAGACATGCACTATACTGTGTGAACTTTATCATTCTGGTTATCAAAAGTATTAAATGTTTAGCACTGTTCTATTTTCCTGTCTACATTCTGGAGCATTTGGTTAATCCTTTCGGCTACAAATTAATGATGGGACCCCTGCTTCCTTGTGAGGGTACCCATCAATATTTTTTGGGTCCACTTCTCCCCTTCGAAATTTGGTTAGATCTCTTCAGCGATGTCGATGATAAAATCACCCATACCAACCTCGAGCTAAGTATTATCCGCATGTTGAATCTTCAATATTTATTTTTTGTTGATTTTTCCTGACACTGTTTACTAATCCTCGATTTTCCTTTGCAGGATTTAATCGTTCCGAAAAAATGGATCCATGAGATCTCCTCACTCAAAAAGTATTCGAGTTCCAATTCTCAACGTTTGATTTTTTCACTTCTCAGGTTCTATTTGTTAGTGGTATAGGGTTCCACCCTAGGGCACTCTATTATGATAACCTTTTGAGCAAGGGTTCCATAGATAAACTGGTTAATTGTATTTTAATCCCTTAATGGAATAAACATATTGAAAAGGGGAAAACCTATATTTTATACGATTCTATGATTACATTTATGATAACATGTGTTATTTAGAATGTTAAAAACTTTGGTAAGTGTTGAACAACCTCTGTAACATGTAGCATATATTATATACCACTGAAATTTTTCTTATGGGTTTCCTGTAATGTAAAAAGGACTATAATTTTCTATGTGTTTGATATAGTCTGATCAATGGAAGTTTACTTGCAATATCATGTGATTCAAGGATCGATAAACAACTTTTTGTGTTATGAGTATATTATATTTTTATGCATCTCCGTGTATCTTTTCATGCCACGATATATATATATATATATATATATATATATCATCTCCAGAACATCGTTTGGCATTGAAGCAATCAAATTTTCCTTAAGAGAATACATATAGTTATATATCTACATGCATGGTAAAGGTTATGATTAAAATTACAATACTTCTATTTTATTTAGCTTGAATGCATATCCTATGTATATATATTTACATACCTCAACTTTATTAACAGCTAAAAATTCATAATAGCTTTCTTAACTTTACTCAATGAATAAAATCAAACTGTAAGGAATTATTCTACAATCAATTTAATTCTACCATCTATTAATCAACAAAACATTCAACAAGGAAACAAGTAGATGTACATATCTGAACATAGTGTTGGGACAACAAATGGAACAACCAAGTTCCATCCAACTATAGAACATAACTACCAAACTACTGTTGCAAATGTTTAACAGGTAGCATATGTTTGTCATTGATGGCAAGTACAACAATGAAGATGGCATGGGTACAGGAAGAATGTACAAAGGATTGTTGGCATGTTTTACAGGCAGCGTAGACTTGTCATTGATGGCAAGTACAGTAGTGTTGATGGCAACAGTGAGTTGGTGCTTCCTTCTAGTTGGTGCTTCCTTCTAGTTGGTGCTAGAGAAACCAGGGAGTTGGTGCTTCCTTCTAGTTGGTGCTAGAGAAACCAGGGAGTTGGTGCTTCCTTCTAGTGGGTGCTAGAGAAAACAGAGAGTTGGTGCTCTCA
>ML794059.1:85381-113229 GCA_009831015.1 Picea engelmannii
CTTCAAACTGCTAAAGAAATGTGGGACAAACTCATTAACAGCTATGAAGGTAATGAGAAGGTGAAATATGCCAAGCTTCAAACCTACAGAGTACAGTTTGAAAAGCTACAGATGAAAGAAGATGAAACCGTTGGAAAATACTTCCTGAGAGTAGAAGGAATGGTAAATGCTATGAAGGCACTTGGTGAAATGATTGGGGAACCTTCTTTAGTTCATAAAATCTTGAGATCTCTCCCAGATAGGTTCAACCCAAAGGTCTCTGCTATAGAAGAACTTAATGATCTAAAAACCTTGTCTTTAGATCAACTTCTAGGAACGTTGACTGCATATGAGATGAGGATAGTTACAGATAAACCCACCTCTAGAGAAGCATCTTTTAAAGAAGATAAGAATGAAAATTCTGAGCCTGATGAAATTGAAGCAAAATTCGTGAGAAGACTAAAGAAAGGATCAAGCAAGTACCAAGGGAAGCTGCCCTTCAAATGTTTCAACTGTGGTAAGATAGGTCACTTTGCAAATAAATGTCCACACAAGAAACACGATCATAACTATGAAGGTGAAGAGAAGCACAAATCCAGGAGATTTGATAAAAAGAAAAGTTTATGTGTAAACAATGATGACTCCTCAGAAGAAACCGATACCGACTCTTCCTATGAAGACAAGGTAAATGACTTCATGCTTATGGCCAAAGAGGATTATGATAATAAAAGCACAGGCAGTGATGAAAAGGATGAAGAAGTTGTGGTTGACATGGAAGGAGAATTGATCAGTGCATTAGAAGAGATTGGCAGACTCAGAATTAAGAACAGAAAGCAAAAACAATTGTTGATACAGTTTGAGAAAGACAGTAAACAGCTTGATGAAGACTTTGCCCTGCTGAAAGTGGAATTAGAAGAGGCAAGGAAAATCAAGGATATTCTGAAACATCAGCTATCAGAAAAGAGGGCAAGATCTGAAGCCCTGGAAGAAGAAGTAGTGAAAACTAGGAAAGAGATGGAGAACTTTCAAGCATTGTATCATCAAAATCTATCCAGTATCAAATCCTCAGAAGGATTAGCCACCATTCTGAATTAGTAAAGGAATCCAAAGCTGAAAACTGGTTTGGGTTATGAAGAGGGATCAAGTAGTGGTAAGCCAAGAAACAAAGAACCCATCAAGTTTGTCAGAGCTAGTGTTCATGCCAAAAGTACAACCAATGACAATAACAAGCCTGCAGAAACAAAGGAAGACAACCAGCCAACCAGGAAAAGTAAAGGAAAAAGTGCCAGGACTGAATCTGTAGAACAAAGAAATAATGCACTCCTTGCTCAAAGACATCATCAACATGAAAGAAATCGATTTTCTCAAAGAAGACAACCATTTTCCAGGTACAAAGAATTTTTCTATGGATACTGTTTCTACTGTTCTAACTTTGGTCACAAAGCTATAAATTGTTTCTTAAGACTTAGACATGAGCATTTAAAGTTCCCAAGAAATAAATATCTGCAACAAAAACGAATGATACAGCAAAGTAACAAACCATCACATATTACAAATTTCCAAAGTAAGTCTAGAGACATGCAATTGAGGAGGTCAAGGATCAATAAACAATCAATGAGTAGACAACCTTGCAACAACAACTTTGACCTATTGAACAATGAGATTGAATGCTATAATTGTCACAACTTTGGCCACAAAGCTGCAAACTCCCATCTCAAGAATTACAAAGCAGATCCAAGAATAAATTTCTTAGATAGAAAGACCAGCACATGGAAAAGGAAAGATAGTGAAAAATGTGGTCAAGCACTTTCAACTGAAAAACAAAAGGCCTCTAGAAAAATAGACAGTGGATGTTCCAAGCACGTAACTGGAGACAAAGATAAGCTATTGTCCATAAGTAAAAGAAAAAAAGGAAATGTGATCCCTGAAAATGATGAACCAGGCAAAATCAAGGATAGAGGGATGATGAGTTTGAGTAATGACAAAGGAGATGCCCAGTACGTTCTGCTTGTGGATGGTCTGAAACATAATTCGCTTAGTACAAGTCAAAAATGTGAAAGAGGAAGTGAAGAGGTGCTGACATCCAAAAAATGTAAGGTAAATGTAAACTCAGGACAAATGGTGAATAACGATATAAGGGAAAACAATAATGTTGATGTTGAATCCTCCCCTGCAAGTAAAGAAGAAGATTCAGATACAATAAAAGAATGCTCACTTAGCATTTACCCCATGGATGAAGTAGGAAGCATAAGTCTTGAAGGTTGAGAAGGCAGACACCCAAATCAAGTTCTTGAGCAGATCCATGACTCTGGACAATGTCTTGGATAGCCAGAGATCACCAAATGACAAATCCGATATTGGATTCAACAAGGTAGAAATCAGTGCTCTTAAGAAACCTGAGATAGGTCCTTCATTTGTGAGAAAGAAAAGAAGGTGTGAGAGTGGGTGTAGCGGTTTTCTCTTGTGATTAAAAATGGACATGTAAGCCCTGGATTGAATGCATCATGGAAGGAAAAATGAAAATTGCAGTAATAGAGATTGATGAAACTCAATGGGGAGATCCAAGGGCTCTTTAAAAAGTACAAGCTAGAAGATCCAAGGGCTCTTTAAAAAGTACAAGCTACAATTGCACAGTGTTCAAGTAGAACAACAACATTCTCATGTATATGACATCCTGTAGAGATAACGAGAGGAAATAATTTTTCAAGGAAAGTCAATCTTTTAGGAACAAAGGGAAAATCAGAGGATGCGTAGCATGAGATTTAGCAAATGTGTAGAGTGAGGTGAAACGCAGAGCAGAAGCAGAGAAGAATAACAGAAAGAGAAGAAGCATAGCAGAATGACGGAAAAAGATGATGCAGAGAAGAAAAGATAACAATGACAGGGGGAGTCATCCACACATGAGGAGATTGATAAAGGAGTCAGAGTAAGAGAAGTGAACAATTTTTAATTTTCCTCAGAGGATACAGCGGAAGCTGAAGATGAACATGCCCAAGAATCAGAAAG
This sequence comes from Picea engelmannii, assembly GCA_009831015.1. NCBI lineage: Eukaryota > Viridiplantae > Streptophyta > Pinopsida > Pinales > Pinaceae > Picea > Picea engelmannii. The sequence goes on from ML794059.1 coordinate 88,367, forward strand.
AGAAGACTTTGGCTGAGACACAAATATTCTACAGGCCTAAAATGAGAGAGTCCATCCCATCAGAGGGAGTTTACATTGATTTAATATCTGATACCTTCTAAAATACTGCAACAGCTCAGGGGGAGCATGTTCTCTTTGACATTGATGTCAAAGGGGGAGAAAAGAATCTGGGTGCCTTTGCTGCCATCAATGCCAAAGGGGGAGATTGTTGGAAATGTTTAACAGGTAGCATAAGTCTTGAAGGTTGAGAAGGAAGACACCCAAATCAAGTTCTTGAGCAGATCCATGACTCTGGACAAGGTCTTGGATAGCCAGAGATCACCAAATGACAAATCCGATATTGGATTCAACAAGGTAGAAATCAGTGCTCCTAAGAAACCTGAGATAGGTTCTTCATTTGTGAGAAAGAAAAGCAGGTGTGAGAGTGGGTGTAGCAGTTTTCTCTTGTGATTAAAAATGGACATATAATCCCTGGATTGAATGCATCATGGAAGGAAAAATGAAAATTGCAGTAATAGAGATCGATGAAACTCAATGGGGAGATCCAAGGGCTCTTTAAAAAGTACAAGCTAGGAGATCCAAGGGCTCTTTAAAGAGTACAAGCTACAATTGCATAGTGTTCAAGTAGAACACCAACATTCTCATGTACATGACATCCTGTAGAGATAACGAGAGGAAAGACTTTTTCAAGGAAAGCCAATCTTTTAGGAACAAAGGGAAAATCAGAGGATGCGTAGCATGAGATTTAGCAAATGTGTAGAGTGAGGTGAAATGCAGAGCAGAAGTAGAGAAGAATAACAGAAAGAGAAGAAGCATAGCAGAATGACGGAAAAAGATGATGCAGAGCAGAACAGATAACAGTGACAGGGGGAGTCATCCACACATGAGGAGATTGATAAAGGAGTTCGAGTAAGAGAAGAGAGCAATTTTGAATTTTCCTCAGAGGATACAGTGGAATCTGAAGATGAACAGGTCCAAGAATAAGAAAGAGAAGACTCTGGCTGAGACACAAATATTCTGCAGGCCTAAAATGAGAGAGTCCATCCCATCAGAGGGAGTTTGCATTGATTTAATATCTGATACCTTCTAAAATACTACAACAGCTCAGGGGGAGCGTGTTCTCTTTGACATTGATGTCAAAGGGGGAGAAAAGAATCTGGGTGCCTTTGTTGCCATCAATGCCAAAGGGGGAGATTGCTGGAAATGTTTAACAGGTAGCATATGCTTGTCATTGATGGAAAGTACAACAATGAAGATGGCATGGGTACAGGAAGAATGGACAAAGGATTGTTGGCATGTTTTACAAGCAGCGTAGACTTGTCATTGATGGCGAGTACAGTAGTGTTGATGGCAACAGTGAAGATGACAGGCAAACAGAAGACAAGTTCAGAGAGGTGAATGATCGAAAGAAGTGAATAATTGAACGCAACGAGAGTCATTGGATTTGGTGCAGGGTTTTCGACAGCCGTTGGATCTATGAAAGTTGCACGGAGGATAAGTCCCCGTGAACAAGAGGAGAGAAGTCCCGACAGGCATCAGGATATCGACCATCGGGAAATCGGAGTTCTCGAGGTCGTGTGCATTAGGACAGCAGGAGTCGCGAAATCCCGACGGGATCTGGACCATCCATTCGTGTGGACACGTGGCAGCGATCGAGCGCCACCAAGAGAAGCTCGACAGGAGGGCTTCTTCGGCTAATCGGGAATTGGATTTTCATGAGTCCTGTGAACAATTACAACAGAAACCCCGAAATCGCGATGAAAGAAATCCCAACTGAACCTGAACCGTCAGATCAACATGTGATCTAGACCATCGATCCAACTCACGACAATAGACCATGTCAGCTAGGGACACATGGCATAACCAGGTAATGACAGGTGTCAGGAAGATTCAACACTTCAGGCACATGTAAGTCATGAATCAGAGTGAACACGTGTCAAACCACGTGTGACATCAACAGAGTATTGGGGATCGGGACTTTGAAATGACAAAGTCACTTGACATCAGGAATGCCGATTTCGCGATATGCGATATCGCGATGTAATCTGAGCCGTCAGATTAAGGTTAAATTTGAACCGTTGATTCCAGTCAATGGAGAGGCGTCAGGGATCGGGACTTTGAAATGACAAATTCACTTGACATCAGGAAAGCCGATTTCATGATATGCGATATCGCGATTTAATCGCAGCCGTCAAATCAAAGTTTTGTTCTGGACCGTTGATCCAGATTCATCTCGGAGTTTCGCAACTCGCGATATGGAGAGGCAAGAACCTCTATCGAAGGAATCACGAGATGCAAGTTCATGATGAGATATGGACCGTAGAATCATTGAGATCGTGGACCGTTGATCTCAACTCCGTCTCAGAGTTTCGCGGATCGTGACTTAGAGAGTTGAGATGATTCATCTCCAGATTCACGAGATGCGAGATCACGATAAGATCCTGACCGTCAATACATCCAAAGATGTGGACCGTTGATCTGAGCTCCACCTCGGAGTCTCACCTATTGCGACTTGGAGTGACGAGAATCTCCAGCGAAGAAACAACGAGATGCGAGATCACGATAAGATCTTGACCATCAATACACCAAAAGATGTGGACCGTTGATCTGAGCTCCATCTCGGAGTCTCGCCTATCGCGACTTGGAGTAACAAAAATATCCAACGAAGGAACAGCGAGATGCGATATCATGATGAGATCAGGACCGTTGATTCACCAAGATCATGAACCGTCGATCAGGGTCGATGAAGATCAAGAGTTCGATTGTCTCAGAGAAGACGAAGAGTCTTAAACTGCCAGAGAGACTGAGGAATCTCAGTATAACATACAGTGATGCTGGACACACGGGGAGAACCACTAGAGAAGCTGAAGAGTCACGATGATAATCAGACAGAGCACTTGAGAGGTGGAGGATAATGATGCAGAGTCAGCATGCAGAGGCATTGCGAACACTGCATGCACAAGGTGCACATAAGCTATAAATACACAGTACAAAGAAGAGATGTTGTTGTTGCTGTTCGAGGTTGTTCTGATTGTTGTTGGTGAAGGTGATTCATGTGTGAAAAAGGAAGATAGTGCAGAAGCTGAATTGAACTGAAGAGGAACTGTGCAGTGAATGGACATGGCGCACAGATCATAAAAAGTAGAAGAATAGACAGCGCAAGTCATGGGTGCGGAAAGGCAATGAGGCAGATAGAGCAACGAAATGCAGCAGAACAGTGATGAGTCGGGTAAGCCATTGTTGAACACCATATCACTGTAATAAGTTTCAGTATCAAAGATTTATATTCTAGGGATTTTGGGAGGTGCTCAGGAGGACTGTTGTCCTCAGAGGTTCAAGTGGGTGCTTGAACATAGGGAGTTGTAGCTTCCATCTGGTTGCAGCCAGAGAAACCAGGGTGGCAGGGTGGTGCAAGGGAGAACTCTTGTTCTCTGTTATACAAGTTGTTGCCTGTATGATTGGAAGTTGGTGCTTCCATCCAGTTGGTGCTGGAAACACTCAGGGAGTTGGTGCTTCCTTCTAGTTGGTGCTAGAGAAACCAGGGAGTTGGTGCTAGAGAAACTAGGGAGTTGGTGCTTCCTTCTAGTGAGTGCTAGAGAAAACAGAGAGTTGGTGCTCTCAGCAAGTTGCAGCTTGTAAAACAGAGGTTGTAGCCTCATTATGAGTTGGTGCTCATATGTATGATAATGTAAAGAATGTAACTATTACTTATCATATAAAGAAAAAGAGGTTTTTACCCTGTATGGGTTTCCTCAGGAAATATTTGTCTCTGTGTTTCTCATATATGTGACTGATGTTGAATGTGCCATTATTTATTTCCCTGCATTATTGTGATCATCATTTAGTGTTTCAGAAAAGAGTTTAAAAGAAGCATAATTGTTTAATCTCAGGTACAACTGATTCACCCCCCCCTCTCAGTTGTCCAACAAATACTTGCTCCGTTGACCCCCTAGCCTAACCACGAGTCCATAAGGGAAAATTCCAATGATCCTCTTTCACTGTAGTCCTCTTTCAGATCATAAATCCCCTTGCCTTACACTCCAAACAATTTTCATAATAGCAAGTGATATCATTTCTCCAACATACTAAAAAGTATCCTGCCTCATCCCATATGATGTATATCCTCACCCTCTTGTGCGTAGGTCTTTTTCCCCCTTTGGGAATTTTCACAGCTTTACAAATCCCTAATTTTCAAGGGCTTCTAGTGGCCAAATTCCTCATTTTCCACTTGTAAAATTTAGCCCTTAGGTAGTTCAAGTATTTTCCCCACTCATGGAGTCATGTTCAACTGATTTCAACCTGGCTGTTCCATTTTTCCTTCAACAATTAATATAAAAAGATTTGTCTTTTACATGTGTCATAGTCAAAGAGTTGGTTGTGAAAATCAAATCTTTTCCCAACAGTCACAATAATTCATTACAAATAATCAAATTCCAAATTTGGAATTGCCATAAATGGCAATAATTTTCCAAATATGAATTTGACAAAAACAAAAATAAAATTCCGAAGCGTATACAAACTTTAATAATTAACTATTTTTGGGGATATTACATCAATCCTGCTGGATATCTATGTTCATATTTCACTTGTTGACATTCCAGACATCTCTCCACGTAGCTAACTATGTATGATTTCATTCCTTTCAAGAAGAATAAAGGGTTAAGGTCTACTCTCATCTTCGTGACTTCCAGATGAGCCACGTACACTGCTCGATGTGCTTCACTCAAGATTAAAATCCTTAATTCATCATTAGGCAGTATGTAATTTTTTTTTTTATACCTCAACAATATGTTAATGTCCAATGTATAACCCTCAAAATTTGGTACCATCGTGTTGTCTTGTCCAATATTTTCCTTAACGTATTTATACGAGCCATCGTCGATCTGTATAGTTAGAATATTTTATTGAAGATTCGTCTGAAGAGGTATCACCGAGAATATGCGTGGTCTCTAACTCAACGCATCTTCCACTCTATTCATCATTCCTTTAATTTAAGTAATCTCAAAATCGTATTCGCTAAGTAATTATGACCAACTCCTTTGTCGCACGTTCAAATTACTTTGCGTAAATATGTGTTGCAATCCATAGTGATCTGTCATTAGTTAAAATTTCCGTACGATCAGATAGTGTCTCTAAACTCTCAAGGAGTATACAATTTCCAATAACTCCAAGTCATCCGTTGCATAGTTCTCCTCATGATTTCTCAATTTCCTTAAGATGTAAGCGATCAATTGACCGTATTGCATCAACACTCTGCCTAAACCTTCCTTGGATGCATCTGTGCATACCAATAATTCCTTGTCCATGTCGGGGACTTTTAGTATCGGCGTTGTCTTCAAAATCTCCTTGAGCCTTTTAAATGCTCCCACGCATTTCTCGGTCCATGCAAACTTCTTGTTTTTCTTCTACAATTCCGTGATCCGGTTTGCTATCTTTGAAAAACATTCGACGAACCGTCAGTAATATCCCGCTAAACCCATAAAGTTGCATACTTTTGGAACTTTTTTTTAAGTAGGCCTTTCCATAATAGGCTCTACCTTCACTAGATACATAACAATGCCTTCTATGGATATAACATTCCCTATGTAATGAATCCTAGATTGGTAAAAGGAACATTTCAACAGTTTCCTGTAAACATTGTAGTACCAAGCGTAAATCTTTGTCATGTTCTTCTTTCATTTGAGAATATATTAGTATGTCATCAATGAATACTTAAAAAAACTGGTCCAAGTATTTTTGGAACACCCCATTCATTAAACTCATGAATACCCCCGAGGCGTTTGTTAGTCCAAACGGTAAAACCTTATAATCATAGTGTCCAAACCTCATCTTCAATAATGTCTTAGGAATATCTTCCTCTTTAATTTGTAACTGGTAATATCCTGATCTCAATTTGATCTTTGAAAACACCATTGTGCCTTTCATTTGATCAAACAAATCATCTATTCTTGGAAATGGGTATTGGTTCTTTATTGTCTCCTTGTTCAATTGATGATAGTCAATACAAAGTCTCCACGACCCATCCTTCTTTCTTATGAAAGTAATAGGCGCGTCCCAAGGTGAAACACTTGGACATATAAGTCCCAGGTCCAACAAATCCTTCAGTTGCATTTTCAACTCCTGTAACTTAGGCATTGATAGACGGTAAGGAGTTTTTTCTATCGGTTCAGTTCCAGGTTTCAAGTTGACGGTAACTTCCAACTCTCTTTCGGGTGGCAAGCTTGGTAACTCTTCTGGAAACACATCAGCAAACTCTCGTACTACCAGAAGGTTTTCTAATTCTTCTGCCTTGCCCTTGTCATTTAGTGCTAAGATTTCATATAACTTACATCCCTTGCGCATACTCTTTTCTAGATGTAGGGAAGAAATGAACCTCAAGGACACTCCCTAGTTTCTTCCTACAATCACTCTTCTCATTCCCAGATCATCTATTAAGATTAATTGTTTTTCCTTACAATTGAGTATCACATCGTGCAATTCGAACCATTCCATACATATCACTATATCATTCAATCTTAAGATTGTGACATATGGGTTGGACTTCGTTACAAAATATCCCAAGTCAATGCTATAGTTCATAACCCTTCCTCCAACCTTGTGTTTGGCACCCGAAGCCATTTCTACGTATCTAAACTCTTCATGCTCGACATCCTTTACCTTAATTCTCTTTAGCATTGAACTAGAAATAAATCTCTATGTAGCACCTGGATCTATCAAAATACTAAAATTTTGGTCATCGATTGTACCTGACATCTTGAGCACAATGCACTGATGCTCGACCTGGTGGTTATTCACCACTGCATGAATCTTGTGGGCCTTGCCCAAATCTCCAACCATAGTGTGTACTATTGATTCGGCCTCTCTGAACTTCTCAACCCAACAGTCTCATTGTTAATTTGACTCTCCACATGTCCAACATCCGTTCTTCGGTCCAGTACTCCTGGTCCCGGACGTAGAAGCTATTGGCATACCAATTTGAGCTCCTCATATGTTCTGTTGAATAGGCCTAAACTACTACTATTGTGGGCGGCGTTGCTACTAATGTAGTGGTCCCCTGTAGGGAGTCCTCTCCTGAGGAATAAATCATCATGGTGTCATGAACATGGGTCCTCTAGACATATCTTGATACCCTGATGTCTGAAGTTCTTGTGCACCTAACATTCTTTGTCTAGTCAGTCTTGCAGGAGTCCTGCCCTGACCCCCGTTGGTCAGCTCTTCCTCAGCTATGAGGGCCTTCTAGACTGAATCATGAAACATATGAGGCATTAGGATCCTCACCTTTACACAGATGTTCGATTTAAAGTTGAACAAAAACTTGTTAACCTTTAGCTTCTCCATGTTCAGATGCAGGGCATATCGAAATAACTCCATAATTATGGCCTCATACTACGACATTGTATGACCACCCTGTCATAAGGCATTGAACTCATTAAGTTGGCGCTCAATGAATTCCTATGAAAAATACCTCTCCTGGAACCATTCCTCAAACAATTCCCATGGCACATCTTCGACTTCCATGTTCAATTGAGGTAGGAGCGTCTTCCACTATAAAAGAGTGCTCCCCTTCAAATTAAAGAATGCCATGTGTACTTTCATGCTGGAGGTGTAATCGCGAAGTGCGAAGAAAAGAACCATGTTATCCAACCATTCCTTGACAGCTAAGGCATCCATGGCACCCATGAAATTGGGAAACTTCACCTTCTCGAGTTCTCTGTGAATTCCACCACTGCTAGCTGGAGCGCGGTGTGAACTCTCATTGGGTACAACTACCCTAGTCTCATCTCTATCTAGTCGGTTAATCAAGGCCTCTGACATCCTCTGAAAAAACCTCATCAAAACAACCACATCCGCAACAACAATCTTCTCTTGTCCAATGACTTGTTATTCTCCTTGGGGGTTAGACCCCTCTTGCGTGGATGTTACTGGAGGTAGCACACCTATTCCCCTAGCACCACATCCTCTACCTCAAAGTGTCCTTTAACCATGATTAGCTACAGAAAAAAATTCAATTTTAATTAGCGATCAATTATTAATCAAGTGCTTAATACATAGGAAGGCGTAATGATCCCAATTCCCGGGGTTGAACCTCACTATGATACCATATCTCACGTCCCCTATGTTATGACAACAAATAGCGATGTACAAAAGGAAAATATTTTTTTTCATTAATAAATTAAAATGACACAACAAAATGAACAATAACACTATCGACACATCATCCAAATCAGTAACGACACATGATCAACACATTAACATAATCAACACATCATCATATCAAATAATGACACGCAATCGACAACTATCATAAAAATAGTGACGCAAAATCAACATATCATGATCAACCAGAAACATCATTACTTTACTCCATCAACTAAACACATAAGGATAACACAAAAACTACCGACCCAACCTATCCTGCAAGGTTAGGACCTCCAAGACACATCAGAAATGTTGAAGCCCAGGATTCATCCAATTGATTTTGACCATATAAGGTCTCAGGGATGGCCACTATTCTGAGGAACAAGGAGGTGTCTAATTCCCTTAATCAATCACAACTCATAACTCCAAACTAGATTATCAGTCATACATAAACATTATTTCATGGCACAAGAAATATTTAATTACTCAATCAATCATACATCAACATTATTTTCAAGGTTCAAGAGTAATCTAATAACCCAAGCTATCATACATCAACATCGCCTTAAAATTAAATGAAAACATAACAAAATGGTTTCACTTAACAACTAAATGGATAAATACATACACCATTACAGATGGAAATGAATTAGTGGTGTTCATTATTAATGGATCGATTGAAGTCCTTCAATGATATGCATTCATGATGTATGTGATCAATTTATTGTAATAGATAATGCATATGGAAGGATTCCAAGACTACCTTACATTCCATTGCAAGAGACTATACGAAGTTCCAAAACCCTAATTCATAATTTTATTGCTATTAATACTTTATGTAAACGGGATTTATATTTCATATTATTGATGATAGATTTAGATATTTCGATAAATTATAAAAGTTTCAAGTTAAAACTAAATTAAGAAATAAATAAAATTTATTATTTTTCAAAATTGAAATTCATAACGAATGAATTACATATCATTATTATATCAAAGATAAATAATACCTAAAACATACTAGAGATTGGCATATTTAAATTTAAGTTTAAATGAATGAATAATATCAAAATGGAAATCATTAGTAATAGAAAAAAAAAATATCTCAAGAAAAATAACTAAGAACCTGTATACGATGGAGTCATCTCGATCCTTCCCATACATATTTATGCTTATATTATAACCATTAGATATTATTGGAATTCGAGACTGAATCAATGGGCTCTAATAAAAAATGAGGATGATATATATATATATATATTGTGTGTGAGAACCTTTCTAAATTTCCTGGTTTCTTGATTTCAAGATCTTGGGCCTCTGTAGAAGGAGCTCAATTATATTCAGAGCCTTGACATTGCAAGCACTAGAACACATCCTATCCATCCAAAAATAGAGAATAAAGAGGAAAAATTAACGATCGGAAGGAAAGCAAGAGAGAAGGATGACGCACACACACAAAGGTCATCAAGTGGGTTTAGTGCATGAGAAGATGGTAATTATAATGTAAGAAAGGATGAGAACTATCAATAAACTAACTATGTGCACAAATATGAGAAAGGGTGATTCCTCCATGAACATAATAGAATGATGAAGGAAGGTGGATGCCACAAAAGAACTTTAAGGAAAAAGGTTCTTATTCCCTTCCTCTGATTTTAGATAGAACCACAGAGAAGATAATGGTGGGTATTTCTTATCCCTATAGCTTCCCTTTCCTCTAGAGAAGGATAATTTCACCACAGGTTATGGGGTAAGGACATTGAGACTGAAATCATAGGTGATCAATTATATCTCCTCTAGGATTCCAGGAACAAAAATAGTGAATTGGGGCCAATAATTACATATAATAAAAAAAATGGTCGGAGACATGGGATTTAGATTGAACCCAAATGAAAAAGAATACCACATATGAATCTGAGGTGGAAGGGATATTACGACAATGTACTAAGGGAATCCTAAGAGTCGAAAAGAACCACAACACCCTAAAATCTGAACCCTGGTGACTTACAAATCGTAAGCAACATTGATATTCACCCACAATGGAGGAATTAAATCCTCAATGAGGTGAGGGATAAAGAGGTTAAGGACCATAACTGTAAACCAATAAACATTCTATAGAGCTCGAACTTCAGCCACCTATCAACCTCTACATTAATAATTCTAGATAATCCTCGATCATCTATTAAACTCTAGATCTCTTCACTTTCGACAGGATTTATATTCCTTCCTCAAGACTCGAAATTGATACTAGGTTAACTGAAGGGATAGATTGACCTTGACATAATTAAAACACACAAAACAACCAGAAGGAAATGTTGTTCTTTTCTAAATTCGTTTACAAAGTTTCATACAGGTAAGTCTCTGATTTTCAACTCTAAAATTTGTTGAGTCAGCTAGGTATCAACAAGATATAACTACTCGTTACTGGTAGAGACACCCATATAGTAGTATATTTTAAAAATTGGATAGTAAGGACGTATTCTTAACTAAAATATCTCGCTATAGGAGATAAGGAACACAACTCAATGTACAAATTTGGTTTTTTGAGTGAATCATAATGCAATAACACATAATAATATAGAGCGAGGACTTTAACATCAACATACTGCACCAGGTTATCATATTGGTTTTCCACATTATCATAAATGTCTTGCAACAGAATCTACAAATTCCTATTACATACATTTGAATTTGTCAATCGTAGTGTACATGTTGGAAGACAGTCCATACGAAATCAATACACAACTAGATCTTATTAAAAAATAAAAATATACATTCAAATATCGTAACTGAAGAAATAGATAATGAGAATGATATTCAATTGAAACCCAAACTTGTGCGTCATTTGTCTTCCTTACCTGCTAATCAATACTTCACCAATACCTCACAGCCAACGCTAGGGATACTCTTCTTCCCACTTATCCTCCCAAGCTGCAAAGGGGCCACACACACAAAACTAGAAAAATACTCTAGCTCCTAGCTTGCCTCGAAAGTTAAATCCACCACTCTCTCTCAAGATGGGTATGCCAACTCTCACAAGTAAAACCAGTCAAAACTTTTGCAGCATAACTTTACCCATAACTAGTGTGACTCCCTCTTCCCTCAAGCCAAATTTATTTATAGGAGTTTCCTCAATGACAAATCCCCACTTGCACAATTAATTAACTTTTTAATTAAACAAATTAGAATTATTTCCCCCTTACACTTTACACCCTCTCCCCAAGTTGCACAAGTAATTCTACATTTTATTTTAATTAAAGTCAATTTCCCTTGCCCTTAAATCACTCCTAGTTGTTTCTTAATTCCCCATATTCCCATTTAATGATTGGCGCCTTAATAAATGTGAGTTGAGTTAAAATAGAATTCTTCTCTAGTTAGACTAGTGTTAACTAGACTCCAGATACCTTTCTATGCATACAGATTCTTTCATGTTTATTTCTTTCCTATTTTAAAAACCCCATTTTTAAATTTTCTTTCACACATGTGCCTTATGTCAAACTTTAAATATAATTCACCCCCCCCCATTTTATTATGGGACTTATCGGTAAATGCAGACATAAACAGATCTCCGTAGATCCACCTAGATCTATAACAAAACATAATAGAACATGACACTTTCCCTAAGCTCTAATCATCGAGTTTACTATCTAGCAAGAGATGGGAAACATACCGTTTGAATATCGCTTAATCTTTTGTTGTCATCCTAGATCCACTCCAGTGCTCCTGTGATATTGAATCTTTCAGGGAACACAAACCAACCAACGTGAAAACAATAATATACTCAACAAGAACCTATGTATGTGATCAAGGAATCATACAACAATACGAGATAAGTTTTACGGGAAATAAACATATCATTGTATTATATAATAATGAAAGTGGATATTACAACCAAAACCTTGACGTGGAAAGGTCCCCTTCCGATGACCATTTTCTCCAACACACACTTTCTCCAATCTTGAATAAAGAAGATCCAAAATGACTTGATGAACTAAAATGAGGTTTTCAAGAATGATCCAATGCAGAATTCTCCATGCAATATTAGCTTATTCAACCTTCATTAAACTTAAAATCAACCTTTTGTGCTTAACCTTTTCCATGAGAGACCCCTCTTTATATAGGGGAAATAGAGATGGTTAAATAGATTGTGATGATCCCAACAAATCAGAGAAGCAAGTAGGATCCCAACCATACGGATGCCGCCTCATCTTCTAGAAGATCCCCTTCTAGAACTTTCGTGAAACTTAACCTTTTCTTAGTCTTTTGACATCGTCGCACCCTAGCTTTAGGGCAGCTTGTGGGGACGTCACAATTGAGCTTTATGGCAGAGGGTGACGACCAGACATCGTCGCACCCTTCTTTTGGTGTAGCCTGTGATGACCCTCCTTGACAAGGTTTTTGATTAGAGAAAGGCAGTCACTTTCCTCTTGAAGAAAGGCATTGTTTGGGAACATGAACACATTTTTGTCAATGGATCACTGGGGTGACCAAAATAATGTGTAACACTTTTTAATTCCTAACTTGTTTTACTTCATCTCCTTTTTATTTAATTTATAAATTTAGTTTTAGACTTCTTATCAAACTTGAACTTAGGATTCATTTTTGAATGGCCTTAGAATTTCACTTAGGATTTACAATTAATAATTTCAATCCTTAATTAATTAATTAAATCTGCCAGTGCTTAAATATTTTATATGGTTTAATTATTCGCTCAAGGTTTTCTAGGCCACCTAGATTCATTGACTCAAGTTTTATCTTTGCAACGTTCCCTTTAAGATGCACTCTGTGCTCCAATGGTGCCACTCACCTTTGACTGGTCTTGGTAGTTATCCAACCCTTGGATTCAACACTCCATTTGGGAGACCTTGTGAGAGACTAAGGGATTATTAAGGAATAAGTACCCCACCTTATTGTGCACCCCTTAAAAATATTTGTGAGTGATTGTCTCAGTCTGCCCTCATGACATCGTGGACCTCTTGAACTAGGTAATCGTCAACCTACAATTCGAGCCATGTCGGGAGTGCTAGTAGGTTGTGATAGGGATGTTGCTACACCTCCCCCTCAATAACTAGTTTATGTGCATGGCCCCTTTACTTCTTATGTGAGTTAGATAAACACGCATTTGTCATCCTACATCCATCAATGAAACACTGTCAATGATCCATATAGAAAATCATATTATAATCAATCATATGTCACATATGCATAAATGAAATACTCAAACCAATACAATCCACTCCCTAACTCAATCCAGAGTCCAAATAGGTCCATTGATGCTCAAGGCATCCACAATCTAGTACATGTCCTGCACACTCGTGTAAACTTGTCAATAACATCTGTCAATATATACATATCAAATGAAAATAAATCGCAACCATCAACATTATCATAAAATCTATAATTGAAACAAATAATCTTGTACTATAACCGGATCACTTGTATGCAAGTGTCCTCAAAAAATAATTCGATAACATTTTCTCACAAGAGCGGGATCTTACATGATGAGGATCTTCCACTACCTGGGTTTCTGGAAGCTCGTTTAATACTTCCTACAATTTGCTTGTTGACGGTTTCCTGCATGACCATGTGGTGGGTTTTTTCTGGTGTTGTTTTTTTCTTCCCTGGTCTTGTGTAAAGTCATCTTTGAGATTTTCTGGTGCTTCATTTGAGGAGCTTAGTGAACAATTTAGGGGAAAATCCCTTAATAGGTGGCCATGCTCATGACACTTTCAACGTCGAAAGGGAATATGATCGTAGTCAATAATTTGAATCCACTCCTCATCCATGTACTCTAGGGTTAGGGAACCCAATAAAGGCTTGGAAATGTTCATGTAGACACATATGTGGTAAGAATAGGTACATCTTCTTTGGCGCATTGCCTCAACTGATTTGACATAAACACCTAGGGTATTTCCAATGCCTTCCAAGATATCCCCAAGACAAAACTCTTAAGGAAGAGAATAATGTATGATACACACCAAGGTATAGGAAAAGTCTTCTTTCTATGGGAAAAATCGAAATGTCCATAACCATAGATAAAGACCAGCTGAGTTTGAAAAATAAGGTTCATTCTCAAAGATTTTATCATTGTCTTCCATATTATAAAATATAGTTGTGAAAAAACCCTTGGATCCAAGATATAGTTCATAATGCCCCTTGGGCTTCCACCATGTGTTGATCTATTCGACCGAATCTCATTCTGAGGGCCATAATACTAAAAATTTGTCGATCTTAGGTCATGATCCTTCATAAATTTAGTATCTTCTCCTACCCTAGTCTATTTTACCACATACCTTGGTGTAGCAAAAGCCTGAGGTATGGGTTCCCAAACTCGAGTGACTTTTGGATGGGAGGATTTAGCCTCAACCTCCATCGCTTTCTCTCTTTGCATCTCATCCTGGTAGATCTGATATCGAAGTTGAGGTGACATCTCAAAAGGCGGTCATGAGCTAGTTAAGCCGAAAGGAACATTTGCTGCTACGTCTCAGTACGAGGGTTTATCTCGCCCTCCATGTTGGCCATTCTAGTGGAATTAGGAGATTACAATGTTGAGAATCACGTCGAATGATAAATGGGAGTTGAGAGATTCAAAAAACCTTGTTTGATGCAAGCATCAAAACCATAGAAAAGGAGCGAGTTTGGAATTATCTTCCTAATTCAAACTATTAGATTAAAATGGAAAAATATTGTTAGATAAACATGAGTCAAGTTAAATAAATAAATAAATAAACCTAAATTTAAATTTACTCTCAATGGTGGAACCCAAAACTTGAACTGTAAAATGAATATGCATGATATTGATAATTTAATGGTATTATAAACCAATAAATTGTATTTTGTGTGTATGTGTTTTTTTTAATGTATTAATTTGAAATTGAAATAATACAAATATGTATTATGTTACAAATTTTGTATAAAACAATAATTAAAAAAAAAGAATAAAACAATTTATTAGCCACTAATCTATTTTTATCAAATTTTAATTTAAAAGATCAAATTAAAATGAAAAAATATTATCTATTAAATATTAAACATGATTAATACAAAAGATCAAATTAAAATGAAAAAATATTATCTATTAAATATTAAACATGATTAATACATAATAAGTTAAATATATTTAAAAAAAACCTTTTAAGTGTACTCTCAATGGTGGGGCCGAGAACTTAGAACCAAAAAGTGAATATGATTGATATTGATAATTCCCAGTTTTTGTTTTTGCTAATGTTGCACATATTAGCTATATGAATTTCTTGATGCATATGGTTTTTATTTTTGTTAATCGTGGAAGGACTTATTATTGAAGGAACTCGCAAACTAGAGTCGTTACTCAAGGAATTGAAAAAAGAGAGTGAGTACACGCAACTTGTAGCATTTCTTGTGTGTGAGGTTTGAGTGATGTTACAAACGAGCCTTAGTACGGTGGTGGTAATTTGTACCTATAGGTTTCTTACACCATTTTTCATTTAACATGGTATTTGTATATCGTCTATTTATGTCAAGTATGTCAGTTTCAGGGTTGAAATTTGAGGGGAAATATGCTCATTATGAGGTATTTTTCTTGTATTTTTTATTTTATTTTTGTCATCGTCATCTCTAGGAATAGGCGTCCAAATGGAGAGAACATATTTTTGACGGGTTATAATAGTATAAAACGTCATTAGATTCATAGTTTGGTAGGGGTGGTAGGTAATGAGGAATAACTCCTCATGCACGGAGTTACCCACAAATTTGTAGATGGTGCACACCAAGATAATTGAGAGGTTTAGATGTAGACAATCCTTGGGTCCTTCTTGTCAAAATTCAGAGGTGGAGAACTTTTCTGTGATGATTTTATCGAAAATTTACAAAGACAGAAAGAGATAAGAGCAAGACGAGGACCCCTAGTTTGAACAGAGGGTGTCTTGATTGAAGACCATCTGTGTTTTTATCAACCCAGGAAAAAAATCATTTGGATCTTTTCGTCTATGATAGGACCATGTAATTGGTGTTCATCCCTATGAGGATATGGGGCATCTCTTTCAAAATATCCTCAGTTTTTTTCCCCCTTTCCATTCCCCTTAGTTGTGACAATGTGAGATCTTGTGAAACATGTGCGCCAACGACATTTGAGGTGGGTGATGATCGTGTCTGTACCTGTGAGAACACTTGTTTTGGTGATTTTTCTCTGTGGTGGATGTGTTGGAATCCTTTGTCGTATTTGGAGGAGAGGGTGTTCTAGTGGCAAAAGTCTCCAACAAACCTTAGTTATTAAATGCGGGGATGATGTGCATGTCTTCTCTTTCTCTTTGCCTTGGTTTCACATGACAGTGAGACATAGGATCCGATAGGTTGAGATATCACACCATTGTAGTTGAACTGGGAAACAAATTGGTAAATATCATGAACTCTTAGTTTATTTCATATATTTTGTTTGCTTGTTAGTTGAAATTTTGTGGCATTGACATAAATACTATCTAAAGCTCTAGAAATAATATCATTATGAATTTAGAAACCTTTTCCTCCTTAAACCCCGATTAAGGATAAAAATTCTCAAAAAGGAGATTGAAGAAATATTATGGACCAGTT
This sequence comes from Picea engelmannii, assembly GCA_009831015.1. Taxonomy (NCBI): domain Eukaryota; kingdom Viridiplantae; phylum Streptophyta; class Pinopsida; order Pinales; family Pinaceae; genus Picea; species Picea engelmannii. Next base: position 105,071 of record ML794059.1, read on the forward strand.
CTTGAAACAATATCCTTCCATATCCACTGAACTACCAATAGTTTGAAAGTTGATGTCTATTTTTATGCATTTAGAGGTCGTTTCTTCCTTTAACTTGGAATACAACTGAAAATTCATGAAGTAGAGACCTAAATAAATAATATCGACTAGTTGATGTGTATTTTTATTCATATAGGGGGCCTTTACTTCCTTTAACCTCGAATACAATTGAAACTTCTTTAGGAGGAGACCCGAAGAAATAATATCAAATAACTCTTGAAATAATATCTTTCGGTAACCTACGAATTCTTAGTAGCATGAAAACCCAATGTCAATTATTATACATTTGGAGACCTTTTCTTCCCTAAATTTTTAGCACAACTGAAAATTCTTCACGTTCGACCAACTCTCAAAATAATATCTTTTTATATCCGCAATAATATCGGTAGCATGAAAGTGAGTGCTGATTTTTATCCATTTTAGAGGTCTTTTCTTCCTTGAATCTCCAAAACAACTAAAATTTCTTTGACTAAAGGTAGATTTTAAGTCTGTCAAGTTGGACTTACTACCATGTCTCTTTTATTTTTCGGTCTTTCTATTTACTTCATATTTGAACACTGGTGGGAAATTTCCTACTGGAGGAAATTGAAGTCCTCTTTAATTGTTTTTTCATATGATTGATCCTATTTTGTTAGATAGCTATGGGGACCAAAAATTATTGTAAAAATTAATCTTCATGTCGTTGATGGACTCTTTGGTGTGAAATTTGTGTAGAAATGTAGGATGCAACTTATAATAGGAGAGTAGGGAGGAGGCATCTGATACTCCCTACATCTCTAGAAATAAGTACTTCTTTCCTAAAAATGGGATCACCAACTAAAATCTTTAGCATAAAATTTAGTATTGAAGAGTTAGTTTCTTATTAAAACTTCATTATTGAAGGACACACTTTTAGACATAATTCTCTTTTAGGAGTAATTTGTAGACCCAAAACATCAACAAAAAAATTGTTTGACCCATAAAAATGAGTTCAAGTTTCATTCCAACCATGGTCAATATAATTGGAGTTAAAGGGTATTTTTAAAATTTTATATTTTTAAATTAAATTATTTTATCTTAGAAATATATTGTAGACCAGCTAAAATTTGTCACGTCAATGTTAACCACCAATTAAAAATCACAAAAAACACAACTACTTTATTTTAAAATTTTGAAAAATAATTTTTTATTTTTCAAACATTTAATTTAATACAAATATAGGAAAGTTAAAAAAACTTTATTAAAACAAATAGTTTTCATAAAATTCAAATTTAATTTCAAATTCAAAGTAAGTTGAATTCCAGCTAATACAATATATATTGTAAGTAAAAATAACACTACTTTTAAAGTGAATAACACTAATAGTAGAATAAATACATGTATCCCATAATAAGTTGAATTCTAACTAATTACAATATATATTGTAAGTATAAATAACACTACTTTGGGAGTGAATGACACTATACATGTATCCCATAGTAAATTTATTTATTTATTTAATAAAGATACAACAATGTAACCATGTATATGCATAGGAAGTTAGAGACATTATGCCTTATCTATTTTTAGGCAAATTTAAACATAACAAATAAGCAAAGCAATACCATTATCTAATTTTAATACAAATTTAAACATAACACGTACGAAAAAGCAATAAATAGCATTAAGGGATAAGACATAAAAGAGGAGAAATGGAAATAAGTTTAGTAATGAATATTGCTTCTATTTATGAAATGCATAACAACAAATTTTATGAGAGAATGATTAGCAACAAATTTTATGAGAGAATGATTAGTGTTTTCAATGAGTTTCAAATTGTCAAAAATTGAAATAAAGATATTGTTTTTTTCCCTTATAGAAGAAAAAATAATGATGTCATTTTTTTATAAATATAACTTGTATATATAAAAACATCAAATAGTTATTACAAATGATATGTTGATGTCAATTTTGACAAAATTTGAGGAGAATGATATGGCAGTACAACTATATTTGTGATTCAAAATCAAGGTTAGATATTTTATATAGTTGAATAAGTTGCAAAGGAACAATGTTTCTCATGGACAACTTATCTATGTGTCATGGTAAACCATAATCAAGCATGGTCAACTATATCCAATCATGATTAAACATGTCCAACCATGATTAAACATGATTGACTAAAGTTAAACATGGTTAACCATAATCAACCATGGACAAATAAAATCAACCATAATTATCTATAAGTAACCAAAATTAATTTGTCTTGGTTGAGAAATACTTGTATATGATTTATTCATAGATTTTAAGGTACTGCACTATACTCATACTCATAGATTTAACGTAACCGCACTATTCTATAACGAATTATTCACATAGAATATAATCTCTATTTTATAAGTATCAATGAAAATTTAAAACATGAAAGATTAATTTATTTTGAAACATAAAAAATTAATTTAATAAATTAAACGATGTTTCGAATACATGTTGTCGAGAGGTAGAACATACATCACAAGTAAAAATTCAAATTCGGCCCGATTATTCAATGGAATGAAATCTAGAATGATAAAAAAAAATCTAGAAATAAAGCACGTGTGAAACATAAAATGTATAACCATATCTATTACTCTTTAACTTGTAGTAAATTTGTATTGATTTTCAAATCACATAAATCACATCGATAGGAATCGAAGATTGCATGCGAGCTTTTCTGAAGAAGTTGAATGCGTAACCCCGTTTCTTAAAAAGCAGACACAAATAAGGTCTTTTTATATAGTTCCAATAAAATCCATTGTAAAATTATCTATGCTTTTTTCGCAATATTTTGCATAGATAAGTATAACTCTGATGTGCAATAAATTTTAGACTTATTCTTGGTTGCACTTGGTTGCAAAGCCAGCTTATAATTATGTATTTTTTTATGTACAAATATAATTTTAATTTTTTATATGTATGTATGTGGATTGTTGAAATTGTAATTGTTTTACTGTTAAAATATCAAGTTTCTTGACTTACAATTTTTGTTTGTTGAAATTGTTATTCGTGATTATTCAAATTGCATTGTTTATTTCTTGAAATTATATTTCTAATTTTTGAAATGTTTGAAATGGTAATTTTGGATTGCTTAAATGGAAATTTTGGATTATTAAAATGACACTTTCTCATAACTAACATTCAACTTTTCAACTTGGAGTTTCTATTTTTTGAAATTGTAATTTTTATGGTTAGAATTGCAATTTTATATGAACCAAGTTTTCAATGGTTAGTTTTATAACTTTTTTATTGTTGAAATTGCAATCCTAATTAGAATTGTCAATAGTTTATATTTGTAATAATTTTTAATTTTAGTTTATGGTTGAATTTTGGAACTAAATAAGTAGCCATTAGCCCAATTCTATATGATTATTGAAATTTTTAATTTTTAGATTTATCTTTTTTTAATTACATAAAACTATGTACTTTTGATCATTTATCTATGGATTGGTTAATGAATTCAAACTCAAGAAGATACATATTGTTTCTCATATCTTCTAAGTTCCCTTCAATGAAACCCTATAGCATGTGAATTGTAGTATATAGTTTCATGGGCAATTATCCAACATTCTATCATGTCTATTTATTGAAATTGCAATCAAGAACAATGTTTTTGTTGAGTATATGACTACCTGATAATCAATTGAATTTCTTTTACCACATTAAATTATTTTAAAATATTAGCAAAACAACTCCTCAATTAATAAAAAAATATCTTGAATTATAATATTAATATAATATAATATGAATAAAATTTGGGTGAGACTAATAGTTAAGAACATGTATTTCCTCCTTGATGATCACAAATTTAGGGTATGGGCACTAATTCAATCATTACAAAGATCAGAATCTCTTGTTTCACAAATAAGAGGATCTCATATGTCAATTTGGTATCTCACTAACCCTTAACATTAAATAAAATAATTACTGTTATTATTAAATAAATTATTATCCCTACTTACATTAAAACATTCACCATTATAATTTTTTTATAATTTTTTTTTATATGTAATAGGATTAAGAAAGAAAATATTTAAATGATTCATTCAAATCTTTTCAAAACTTAATTCATTTCTACTTTGTTTAAACTATTGATATTTTTTAATTTTAATATAATAAAATCCATCTTCAACTAAATTTTAATATAATTACATTAAAAAAAAAGTGTTTTTATAATTTAGAATGCTTTGTTTAAGCTTCTAGTCATTTTTTAATTTTAATATAATAAAATCCATCTTCAACTAAATTTGATTAATATAATTACATTAAAAAATAAAGTATTTTTATAATTTAAAATACACGAGCTGTTGAATATGCGTTAGTAATATCGATAAATTAAGACGAAGAATATATATAGGTAATGTTTAATATTAAAAAAAAATATAACAAATAATAAAATAACACTTTATAAACATACACTTAAATTAAAGTAAATTTGGATTTTAACTTTAAAATTTTTAAATAATGAAGAAATTGGATTTCAATTCCTCTAATCTCTCCATGATTATAGGATTAGAATATATATATGCTAGCAATATGTGTATAGTTATGAAAATATCCCATATTAAATTTGGTTAAAAACTTCTTATGCCTAATCAAAATTCAAATTTTATCTTTTTTATAATTTTTTTTATATTTAATATTTCATAGATGAAATCAAAATATACATGTAAATGTTTTTTTAACACTTTCGGAGTCATAAGGATATGCTTCCTTCTTCAAAAACACTTATAAGGGTTTCTTATATTAAATAGTATATTCATCTATTGAAATTATCTTCCTCAACCTATGTTTTGTAGCACAAAAAAATTCATTTAGAACATACTTATTATGGTCTGTCTCCACACTTAGAAATCGACCATGAAGAAATTGATGTATTTTTTACCCTGAATACTATGTTTGTCGATTTTTATTCAGTTGATTATATTTCATGATCTGATTTGCACCTTGTCTTATCTTGCCTTCAAGTTTTGTTGGATTTTAATTCATCCCAATTAAAACTGTTGTCTCGTTCCCCTTTTAATCCTAGATGGGACAACACAAGGAGATCCCATATCCTATGCCTTGATAATCATTATAGCATAGGGAGTTGAGAGGTTAGTTTCATCTGTGAAAGAACTATGCAATTCACTTTCTCGAAAATCTCAACCAAGTCTCACACTTACAATTAGTGGATGATACCATGTTTTTGGGGAGATCCATTTTCACCAAAATATTATTTTATTTTCATCCAAGCCTTTAGTTGTGAAATCAGTCAATCCATATCAAAGGGTTTCTACATCAATACATTTCTTGAAGTACCTTGACCTCTGAAATTTCTACTTGGTCTCACATGACTTACAATTTTTAGATCATATCATGTTTTGGGGAAAGTTATTTTCCCCAAAATATTATATTTCTTTCCTCCAACCCTCTGGTTGTGATTGTGAAATTAATCAATTCATATCAAAGGATTTTTACATCAATATCCCACCCCACTTGTAGCGCAACTTCATAACAATTGACTCCCAATTTCTAGTTTGAATCGCTCCCTAAAAACTAATTGGGAGTTTCATCAATAGAATAAAAATTATAGGAAATAAATTGGGGAGAATCAATACTATATTTGTTGAGGGTGGCAATGAGGATGAGGATGATAGTGGGGATGGGGGGAAAGTGACTAATATATTATGTTTTCTCACACTCTCTCTGGCACCCGCACCCCCATTAAGGGTGGAGGTTTATAATTTGTAACTCTCCCTCCCCACACCCACCCCCACCTTCAATGAAGGTGGGGTAGGGGCAAGAGAGTGAGAAATTATAAAATATTTTCTCTCTCTCTTTCTATCCCCTCACCAATGGGTTGGAGTGAGGGGAGAGAGCCAATAAATATAATATATTTTCTAACCCTCTCCCTCCAACGTTGAGGGTGGGAATGAGGGGAGAGAGTGAAAAAATACGATTTATGTGTTCTAAAAAAATATAATATATTTTTTCTCTCTTGAGCCCAACCCCCACCCTCATTGATGATGGGGTGGGGGTAGAGAGAGAAAATATATTATACTTTCTCACACCATATCCCACCATAATTGAGGTGGAGATGTAGTAGAGAGTGGGAAAATATAATATATTTTATAATCCTCTCCCCCCACCTTCAATCAGGGTGGGGGGAGATAGTGAGAAAATATATTATATTTTCTCATCTCTCCTCAACCCCCATTTTCAATGAGGTTGGGGATATGGGGAGAGAGAGAAAAAAATATAATATATATTCCCACTCTTTCTCCAACCCCCACCATAATTTCCCAACCACCACGCCTGATGAGGGTGTGGGTGGGGGGAGAGAGAGTGATGAAATACAAATATGTTTTCCTGATGTCTCCCCCACCCCCACCAATTTTTTTCCATTCCCTTATTAATGATTGGGATGGGGGCTAAGACTAAGAAAATATAATTACCCACCATCAACGCGGGTGGAGGTGGGGGTAGAGATTGAGAAAATATAGGGTGGGTGTCGGGGGACAAAGTGAGAACATATAATACCCCACCCTCATTAATGGTGGTGGTGGTGGGAGATAATTAATACATATAGTTACACACCCTTAATGAGGTCGGGGGTGGAGGGAAAGAGTTATAAATATAAAATACTTTTTTCACTCTTTCTCCCCACCCCCAACCACAACACCCACATCGTCTTTAAGAGTGGAAAGGTTGTAGGGCTCAAAGTTAGCAAATACCCCCACTACTATCAATGAGGGTGGATTGGAGTGAGAGAGTAAGTAAATATATAATGTATTTACAATGCCCACTCTCATTAAGGGTGGGTGTGTGGGGGGACAGTAAGAAAATATATTATATTTTCTCACTCTCTCCACCCACACCCACCCTCATCCAAAGAGGGTGTGGGGGGACCTCCACCCACCCATACCCTTAACAAATTTTGGGGTGGTGTAAAAGAGTGAGTAAATATATTGTATTTCTCACACTCTTCCCTAAATCCAACTATCAATGAGGGTGTGGGGCCACTAGTAGAAAAAGACAAATTTATGACTAAAAAAATGACTAAAAATTGCATATAAATGACTAAGTTTAGTCACATGACTACTAAGAGTATATTGTCGGACATATATAATGCGACCAAATATATGACTAAAAGATTTTAGTCATTTATCGGTTGTTTTGGTTGATCGTTTTGGTGGTAACTTTAGGAATTCTTTTAGTCATTAATTGGTGTTCACTAGTCATTTATTTGGTCTTGGTAGTCCATTATTGTCATCAACAAGTAGTAAATTTTGTCATTTGTATCATTTATTTCTGTCAACTCGTAGTATATTTAGTCATTGTAATAATAATTTTTCGTCAATGAGTAGTATATTTAGTAATTGTAATGATCATTTTTGGTCAACTAGTAGTCTATTTAGTCATTTTTATTCTCTAATTTCCATCCATTGCTAGTATATTTAGTCACTGTTATAGTCATTGATTGTCATTAATTGGTCATTAATTAGTTGTGGTAGTCATTTTTTGTCGTCAACAAGTAGTAAATGTAGTTATTTGTATCAGTTATTGTCGTCAACTAATAGTGTATTTAGTCATTTTGATTCATTGATTTATGTGAATTGATAGTGTATTGATATAATGTTTATTAGTTGCATAAACATTATATTAACTAAAAGTTTAGTAGTAAATGTTCAATTATATAATGATATGAATATTTATTATTTAGCATAAATTACTTGTGTAAAGTATTAAACTTAAATTAAAACATAAAATAAAATATAAACTATTGATTCTAACATGATCATGATAAAAAATGAACCAAACTCACATAAAATCAAATTAAAACATATAATATTCCAATTTAAATGAACTCCAGGATGACCATATATAAAATAAAAATTGTTAAAAGTAGTATAGTGTTGTGACCGAGAGTTTCCAAGTAATCAAAGACACCATAATATAATATCTATGAACAATGTACATTCAAACTACTGAATGTACAAAAAATCAAATTAAAACATATAATATTGCAATTTAGATGAAGTGAAAGATGATCATATATATATATATATATATATATATATATATATATATATATATATATATATATATATATATATATATATATATATATATATATATATATA
>ML794059.1:113334-127928 GCA_009831015.1 Picea engelmannii
TCAAACTACTACATAAACAAAAATTCACATTAACACATAATTAATAAGTAGTACAGTACTGTCACTGAGAGTTTCCAAGTTTGGAAATACACCATAATATAAAAAAAATCCCTGAAAATGCACTCATTCAAACAACTGTCACTGAGAGTTTCCAAGTCTGCAAATACACCATAATATAAAATATCCATGAACATACATTCAAACAACTGCATAAAAGAAGTGGACCAAGTTGTCTAACAACCGTATGCAAAATATTAAAACAATAATTATATTCTAATATTTAGCGTATAATTATTGCACTCACCTCGAGTTCACTAGTACCACTATGAATATACTACACATTATTCTTGAGTTAAACGTAAATATGATCGCTATCAATAACGACTTAGTGCATATTCCATAGATCTTTTGATAAGGACTTGTCCTTTTCATCGTGTTTCTTTTATAGAGTTTCCCTGCAAGAGGTTTCATCATGCAGAAAAAATATACAACATTAAAAAGTATGAATATTGTCTTATTAAGCATTCAAAAGTATGAAGAATGCAAGGAATAATTTTTTGTCAAACAAAACATTTTAAGCGTGAAAATTTATGACAAAACATTGGGACAGATTAACTATCACAACCAAAATTTGATTACCTCAAATTCAACACCACTATCAACAATGTCCTTTACACATTGCTTGGTGAGTTCTTCACGATCACTATGAACAATATTGACACGCTCTTGTGCAGACTCCGAATCTCTGTTCATATTATAAATGCCTTTTCCTTTTGGTGACACTGCATGTTTGGTATGATTTCTCTGCATGTTCTTTAACCATCATGCAAAAAACTATAACACATTTAAAATTAGCAACAAGCTATCTCCAAGGGAATTGTTCTCTTTTTCAAACAATGAAACAACAAAATCACAACAAGCATTGACAGAGATGTTAAAAAACAAGTGTAGAACATGAAACATTGTGATGAGCATTCAAATCTCTTTTATTATATGATAGTAATTATGACATTGAAATCACTTAAAGCATTATTTTACAAGAAATGATCTCATTTTCCAAGTAGGTTAACCTTACAATTCATAACTTTGGATATTTGTAGTCGAGTTGCCTTAGTAAAAATTAGCACTATATGTCAATAGTAAAAAATGTTAATCATTAAGAAACTCTCAATTATCTATAGCCATGTCCCCTTAGAAAAAAGGAGCACTATATTCAATATCAAATAAAGGTTAGGCATCAAGAAGAAAGGGATACCACTTGTATAGGAGTGGACATTCACATCTTATAATAATTACCTACAGAAATTTTCTCAATAAAAACAAACTTATTTATTTTGTTTTTCTCTTGTATTTATATATTTGCATTTTCAATAAAAAGTCAACAAAGGAATCTTGATAATATATTGATTTAAGTGGAACCTAGGGTTGTGAACTGGTACATTGTAACAAAAGGAAAGAATGAGGAAGAAAAGAGGTTGAGTGCAACCTATATAATTAGTGTGGCAAGGAAGCTTGGATGCTTAGTTTTCCTTCTACCTGAAGACATTGTTGAGATCAATCCTAAAATGATACTTATATTGATTGAAAGAATTATTCTTTGGATTCTTACAAAACAAACCAGTGAAGATGTGAGGCTTTCAGACAGGGAAAATGGAAGTGTAACTAGCAGTTTCTCAAACATTGTTATGGATGACAATAGTTCAGAGGATTATTTACCACTTGATAATGGATGTGGCAAACTATGTAGAAGTATTGTTTTCATATCCTTGGATTCAGAGCCAATTACCCAAAGCAGAGCTTCAAACTTAAAAATAACAATATGCATCCATCAAAAAGGAGAAGGGTGAATTAACTATTGGGGATTTGAGCTCTAGAATAACTAAACTGAAATACGTTTTAGGATTGTTTCATCGAGGAGGAGGTAGGAGTTTCTATGGGTGAATACCATTCAAATTCAAATGAGATTTTAAGAAAAATAACACTAAGAAGGATAAAATATTTATGAACATAAGTAGAATTAAATTCTTTTCTTTCCTATGACAACCACGTGATTAAAACAACACAACATCAATGAATATCATCAAAACAGTGCAATTTTATTTATATTAGTCCACTGCAGGCATATAATTTACTCAAGTTGAGTTTACATATATCGTACAACCTGTACAGGTCCGTAATTATGATGGTAATACTTATCGAAACCATGAAATACAAAACTAGAACTGGTCTCGGTTTATATTTGAATCGTATATTCTCAAAGGATAACTTATACCATTACCTTGGACCTAGGAACACTTTATTTTCAGACTGGGCGAGTGTGTAATCTGAGCGTATGTCTTACTTTCCCTAACTCATCTCCTTTACCTCCTTCAGGCCCATCTCGACCTCTATTCCTTGACTGTGATGAATGTTGTCCCTAACTCGGCTCCTCGTCCAGGAAGTGAGACCCAAACCAAATACCCTAACTTCGCTCCTTCTTCACACAATGAGACCTGAACTGCTTGCCTCCTTATGCATGGAGAAAGACCCTACTAAGGGTGTTTGGGTGGTGTCATGTTGATGGATTTGTTACTAAGGATCTTACTAATATGAGAGATATGATTAGCTCCCATTTTCAAAATATTTTTTCTCATTATGCTTTGATGGATGGGGTGGTGGCTACTATATATTCTTGTCATTGTATGGTCCCTCATAAGGTTTATTTCAATGATAGGAACATGTTAGATAGTGATTTTGCAAGGAATAATTATTTGTTGTATTATATTGTATGTATAATGGTAAATATCTAAGCATGGATGAGATATCATGTGGGTTTTAAAATTTCATGTGGGATAATATTAGTGATGACTTATGTTCTTTGGCATATAAAGTTTTTTTCTACCAGTCACTTTTCTATGTCTCTTAACCAATGGTTTATTAAGGTTTTCCTAAACAATGTATCTTGGGATTCTGCTAGTGGCTAGTGTCCTATCACTTTTCTTATGGATGCTAATAAAATTATAGGAAAGGATTTGGCATTGCGACTCCGCTCAATGAAAAATTATGTTTGTTTTCAAGAGAACAAAAGATTTTTTCAAGGAAGATTCATTCTTGACATTAAGGGTTTCTACATGGGAGCCTATAGAGTGGGAAAGGGAGGATACACAACACTCTCTAGTCTTTAAAATTTATTTTGAAAGTTTTTTGAGTATTTGTTCATCGAGGAAGATGTAGGACTTGATGTGCGGGAATACCATTTGAATTCAAGAGAGATTTGAAGAAAAATAACACTAAGAAGGATAAAATATTTATGAACAGAAGTAGAATTAAACTCTTCTCTTTCCTATGATAGCCTCACCATTAAAACAACAAAAAATCAATGAATATTATCAAAACAGTGAAATTTTATTTATATCAGTTTGTTGCAAGCATAGAATTTACTCAAGATGAGTTTACATATATCGTACGACATGTACATGTCCGTACTTTTGCTAGTAATACTCATAAAAACCACAAAATACAAAACTAGAACTACTACTCGGTTTATATTCGACTAGTATATTCTCAAAGCATAGCTTATACCATATCTCTAACCTGGGAACACTTTGCTTTCAAACTCAACAAGTGTGTAATATTAGCATATGTCATACTTTCCCTAAATCGGCTCATTTACCTCCTTCAAGCATAGATTGGACTATATTCCTTGATTGTGATAAACACTAGCCCTAACTTGTCTCCTCGGCTAGGCAGTGAGACCCAAACTGCTTTCCCTAACTCGAGTCCTTGTTCGCATAATGAGACTCTAACTACTTGCCTCTGTATGCACACATATAGACCCTACCTGGTCTCTATGAGACCCAACTTTATCTCTAGTTATGATTTCCTCCTTGTGCAGACAGAGAGACCCGACTTGGTCTCTATCTTAGCTCTTCTCGGCATACTCTTGTTTATTTTATTGAATAACCTATATCAATCCTCTTTGGAGTGCCTCCTCTCTCTAGTCGACCTCACTCGCTTTTCTCTTATATTGATAGTGAGGCTTCCAGGTTACTTGTAACCCTAACATCTTTTCCTCAATAATTCCTAGCCCTCAAATCCTATCATTATGAACTTGATCCAAGGTTTGGGACTTAATCAATAATTTATATGCATTAATGGTTGAGATTCAATGTTATCTTGAGTTAGGTGGTCCCCACCATTTAATTCTATTTTTTCTAGTCAAAATATGGGCTTCCTCCTCATTACTAGACACCCCTAATGAGGAGTTACATGTGTGAGATATACTCGAACACTCCCTATTAGTGAGGGAGGTAAATTCACTGGAGTTTTCTTCTCCAAGATCCACCTCACTATGTGTTTCTCCCTCTGAGTCTGAGAGTCGTAAGCATTCCATGTCTGGACATTCTATTTGTTCTTCTAGGATGGGTCAGCTACACCCTGTACTAGGATTATCTGAGTATCCCCATTCATCCAATTGAGCCCATTCCCACCATGTGGGTGTACTGAGAATAACTTCATGTTCTCTTACATTTTGACTTGCAGACTCACTTATTTCTTCTGTGAGCCTATAAACAGGTTTTCCCCACAGTTTATATAGCCCATATTCACTTATTCCTATCATTACAAGTGCTCCCGGTTCTTGAATTTTAATTGAATCGATGTTTACATTGAAGCCAAAGAATATTGCCCCATAGACTTGATTCTCCAAGACTAATATTGAGAGAAATTTGATTCTCATACATCATACGTACAATACTTATGGTATCCAAAAATTTATGCGTGATTCTAGTTGTGATACTGCCCCTTTTCCATGAAATTCCATCATATTGGAATACACCCCATACATAACAATTCCTAAATCTTGACATGAAAATTATTGAATTTCAAGTCAGTGAAATTTTCATATGACTCGTGGCCCCACTGTCTAAGTACTAGCCTAACCTGGTTTTGTCCTCTATATCCAATAACATAGTGTATTTGTCCTTAAACATTCTAGAAAACTCTCTATATGTGGTAGCCAATTGTTGCTCATATTCCTCTTCTTTGTTTTCAACTTCTGCTAAGGATGCAATACCTTTTCTTGTCCTTCATTCACCAAATCCCATATTATCTTGGGTGCACTAGATAACAAAGTATCCAAGCTCTCCACACATGAGAAATAAATGAAAATCATACATTTTTTCTCAATTCTTCAAAGTCCATTGGATGCAAATTAGTAAATATTGGAACACGAGGATTAGTTGAAGGGCGACCTCATCTTGTCCTTGTAAGGTTCAGAAACAAAATCAAGTTTCAATATTGGAAAAAAAGAAACCAACCCACATTTTTTTATGTTTTATTGAGTAGAAATTCAACACAAAATGGAACTATTTTTTGTATTTCCACACACAGAAAGTGATACCACCTGTATAGGAGTGGACATTTACATATTGAAATAATTACCTACAGAAATTATCGCAATAAAAAAAACATATTTATTTGTATTTCTCTTGTGTTTATATATTTCCATCTGCAATACCAAATCAACAAAAAAATCTTGATAATATACTAAGTTTTGCAGAACCCAGGGTTGTGAACTGGTACACTATCACAAAAGGAGAGAATGAGGAAGAAAAGAGGTTGAATGCAACCTATATAATCAATGCGGAAAGGAATATTTGATGCTTAGTTTTCCTTCTACTTGAAGAGATTGTTTAGGTCAATACTAAAATGATAATTATTATATTTATTGCAAGCATTATGCTTTGGAGTCTTACAAAACAAACCAGTGAAGATGCAAGGATTTCAGACAGTGAAAATGGAAGTGTAACTAGTAGTTTCTCAAACATTGTTATTGATGATAGTACTTCATAGGCTTCTTTACCACTTGATAATGGAAGTGGTAGGCTATGTGGAAGTATTGGTTTCATATCCTTGGCTTCATAACCAATTCACCCATGTGGAGCTTCAAACTTTCAAATAACAATATGCATCCATGAAGAAGGAGATTTGATATCTAGAATGACTAAAATGAAATATTTTTGAGGAGTTATTCATCAAGGAGGAGGTAGGATTTGTTGTGGGGGAATACCATTCGAATGCAAAAGAGATTTTGTATTTTGATTTTTTTCTACAGATTTACCTTAATTTGCAGACATGGGTAGATACAAAATTAAGTGGTTCCAAGAACAAATATTCATTTATAAAGACTGCCACAACTACCTTGCTTCACAAAATTGGTGAATCTGAGAAGGTGACATTTTTTCCTCATGTCAATAACTACCTTAGGGATGATCCAGTGGTGAAAAAATACCTTCCAGTTGATCCTATGACAAATGATCTCTTTGATATAGTGAGAGATGACATTCTTCTATGCAAATTGATCAATGTGGTTGTTCCTAGAACCATCGATGATCAAGCAATAAATACGAAAACAAAGTTTAATCCATGAGAAATAAATTAAAATCAATGTCCATTAGATGCACAATAGTAAATATTGGAACATGGGACTTAGTTGAAGGGTGACCTCATCTTTTCCTTGCAAATTTTAGAAACAAAATCATGTTTCAGTCTTGGACAAAACTAAATTAACCCACATCTGTTATGTTTTATTGAGTAGAGATTCAACACAAAATGGGACTTACACCATTGTGCCCATGTCTTATCATATGTCGATAAAAAACAAAAATTCTCACCTTTCCACCAAGACAATCATTAGATGGACATGGATATATTTCCATATCATTCTCATCGGTTATTCTCTCATCATATGCATGGTATTCATCCATTGTCAACCTTAGAATTTGACTCATGTTTGATGTTCTTCATTCTAATATTAATTTGATATGTTAATTAACAAATATTAGGTAATTTAGATAGTGCAAGGGAACAAAATAAGTTAAGTTGTTGTTAAAAACAACAACATTAACAAAGAACTAAGCTAGTCTATGAGTTTGCATTTTCTAGTTCTAAAGAGAGGTTGAGAAAATAAATCATTGCTTAGAGAAGCCAATAGGAAATGAGAAAGGTGTCGTAGAAGGAGGATTTTATTAGCCTTGGAAGATCTGAATCTTCTGCAGTTTGGTAGTCTTGTGGAGCATGTAGTTCTTACTACAACTTCACATTCTCATTTGTGGCCAAGTTATTGCAGATAAATGGTTTTGGGGGAACTTGAAGAATGTTGAAAGAATTTTTGTCTAAAACTATCATGCACTGAAACTATCAGAGTTACATATTTTTCTAAAACTATTAGAGTTCCATTTTTACGATATTGAAGAATGGTAGAAAGAAACCACACTTGTGATTCTACTTTATATCTACTAGATTCAAAAAAATAACATAGGCATCAGATATATCGCTCACCATGGGTTTCCAACGAACACAGACATAGAGTATGGTGCCGCTAGTTATTATTCCTACTAGTGTATCCATGACCAAAAGGACACTATGTGTAACCAAAAACCCCTTAATGAGTATGGGAATATCTAGATGGAGATTTCCTTGTTTCTGCAAATAGTAATGATCAAGAAGAAGCATAAATACATGGGAGGATATATATTGGACTGGAGCCATGAAACCTTTTCTACACGAGGTCTATGCTTACTTACCGATTATAATTGAAGAGAAATAAGAGGAATATTACTTAGAGGAAATCTCTTCACCAACTGGAAGAATGAAACTCTTATCTATAGAATATTTAAATAATGAATCAGTTATTGAAAACAACAGACCCCTTTATTTCGACGAATATTTTCAACAAACTGGGCATATGGCTCTTGATCAATCATCTTGGGCAATAGCTGAGAATGTACCACTATTTTTCATGGACACATAGAGTTTGGATTTATGTAATAACAAGAGTATGTTTATTGGATGTATTGTCATGGAACATATTAAAATACCTAAGAAAGCAAGTGATTCATATGCTAAGGAAATTACCCAGACAATGAATTTTTTTATGCATTGTACCCTGATTTATTTGTTGACCTTGACTCATAGAAAGTTAATTATGACTTTCATGTATTTGAAAATGTTGGTTTAATAGGATAGGAAATATATATAGGAAATTTTTAGTGTCATATTCAACTGAGATATTAGGAGTTGGAATAGGATTTGAAGGAGTTGGATCAATTAGGAGTTTGAGGAGCTGAATTAGTCAATATACCATCAAAATCCAATCTTCAAGGAGGGGATAGAGACATTCTGATATGGGCTTGAAAGAGCATTTCACCATTAACTAGAATTATTCCATTCAACTTTCAAAATAAGCATTTAACCTTTCGAATTTCAACTTAAGTCATTCTCCTTTAAACTTTATCCCCTCACCTCTCAGAAACCAACACCTCACCTCATCTAAGAACTAGAAATAGAAACCACCAGACTTACCCTCACAAGTACCGAATCACCCACCCCACAAAGATAAGTTGGTCAATTTCTAACGAGGTGCAGAGTGATGGTAATTTTCAATTGAAATATGCAGAATATTATCTTGATTTACAAAACTAGGAAAAAATTTCCATTTAAATTATGTCAATAATATTCACTCTATGAGGTTCCTTAAAAAAATATTTGAAATGAATTTTTTTCACCTCAACCATCTGAGAAAACCTATAATATTTCCCTCCCACCTCATTCTTAACAGTCCAAATCATATTTTATATTTTCATCATATTTGCATAATTGTGAAAAAAATAGGTGTTTTCATATCCCTATGCTACCCAAGCTAATCTAGTTTTTTACCTCCATTTTGATTCTTCCTTGTCAAGAAACTCTTTTTTTCATGGATCCAAACAATTTAAGTTACTTATATTTTCTTCATTGAAAATTCCATTTATGTTTGGTTTGAAAATGTTAGAAATTTCTTCTTCTAGTATCCATGTCTACTCTTATGGATCCTTGAGGTTGGATTTGTCCCACTCGACAAATTTTATTTTTACAATTTTAAAATTGTCACTAAATTAAAATGAAACATATTCCTCCAACCGATCATCCATATGTTTCCATTCACTATCATGCAAATCCCTAAATTCAATATCCTTAGACCAATAAGAGTTGAATTTAGAAGGGATTGGGGGATTTTCATTCTGCGTCCCCCACTAGGAGAAATATGGGTACATGAACAAAAATATGCAACAATCCCCTTCGAAATAATATTCATAAAAATAAAATACTACTGTGTGAATCATTTAAAATGTATATCAACTTAGTAAACCAAATGAAATTGTTTACCATCCTTGCATGCACAAAAGGGTTGTTGTGATATGCAAGCCCGTTTTAAATTTTTTCATTCATAAGACTTTTGGGTATCTATGGAATCTATGTACTGGAAGTTAGCTTAATCACTAAGATATATTAGTACTTAATATTAACTTAGAAATTCATCTTAGGATAAATTATATTTCGAAATAAATTAGAAATTAAAACCTCAACATTGAATTGGGCTTGTCAACTATTTTATGTAGAATAGGAGATAATTCTTGTATGTGGCATGGAATACTGGAATTGGAAACCATACTATATTTCATGTTGATCAAAATGGGAACAATAATATGCAACAAGAAATTTTTGAGGCCATAAATTCAAGTTTCATTACAGAGGAAAAAAGATCAAGCAATTTGGACTTACTAAACTTCTTAGAAGAGCTTGATTTAGTATTGGGATCCTTATGTGGGACACTTTTTTATTGAGATTTAAGACCCAAGTGCATATTTTCTCCTTTTATGTAAACTTTTGGCCACATTTAATTATGAAGTTTTTGAAATGATAGTACATACCCATTAAGGCCTTTATTTCATTTCTCTTGAGGGTTACAACTATTTGCATATTTCGAGTGATGCATTGCAAACCTATTTGTGTGTGTGTCTCATATTCATAAAGATTTAAGGAAAGGAAGTTTGGGACACAATTTTTGAGAATCCCTAGAGTGATTCATCAATTTTAAAGTACATTAGGTTAGAGAACATAGGGAATTTATTTTATCTCGCGTATGAATAAGATATATACAAAACATAAAAAACAAATTGGAATTTTATTAATAATGAATTATGACTAATAACAAATGAATACAATGGATCATCCAATCATACAATTTGAAATTTAAATAGGTCAATCCACACATCATATAATGACGTATTCATACAATACCATCTGAAAATAGCTTGTGGCATGTCTTCTTCTTACAAGTGTTGCAATAGTCATTTACAAACATTAAGCTCAAATGTGTTGAAATAGTTCTTTCGAATCATTGATGTCAATTTGATTCTTTATAAGATAAGGTAAGGTAAGATAATTTTAGTAATGTCCAATGAATGACCATAAAAGAAGGTCAATGAGACTAAAACAATACATTCAATGTAGGCACGAAAAGTGGGAGTGAAAAAGAAACTCCCCAATCGATATTGAAAGAAGAGAGAGAAATAACTAAGTGTCTAATATAAAAAAAATCAATGTTTAACTAAGAGAAGATATAAATAATGTGCAAGTATAAGAAACATGATAGAAATTTAAGAGTTTGACTACTGAAAAAAAGAGAGGATGTCAAGGCTTTCTAGTGCTGATGTTGGCTACTAAGGGTGAGTCCTTCAAAGGCATACATAATCATATGGAAGACATGCAAATGACTGATCACCCCTCCCTCAAATATTAACTTATTCCTTACTCTCCATATAAAAATACATGCAATGTAGGCACAAAAAGTGGGAGTGAAAAAGAAATAACCCAATCGATATTGAAAGAAGAGAGAGAAAGAACTAAGTGTGTATCAAAAAATTGAATGTTTAACTAAGAGAAGATAAAAATAAGGTGAAAGTACAAGAAATATGCTAGAAATTTAAGAGTCTCAATATTGAACAAAAGACGCGATGTCAAGGATTTGTAGTTCTCACGTTGGCTACTAAGGGTGAGGCCTTCAAAGGAATACATAATGGTGAAAGGCACTCTCAAGGGTAGGGTCTTGAAAGAGCCTTTCAAAATTAACTAGAAGCCTTCCATTCACCTTTCAACAAAAGAATTTCATCTTTAGAATTTCAACTAAATCCATTCTCCTTTAGCCTTTATCCCCTCACCTCTCACAAAAAAACACCTCACCTTACCTAAGAAATGGAAATCAGAACTACCAAAATTACCCTTACAAGCATTGAATCACCCACCCCATTCAAAGAATATGGTAAATTTCTAATGAGGTGGAGAGTGATGGTATTTTTTAATTGACATACGTGGAAGATATAGTAACACCAGATGTGTCAAATAAAATTCATCATCCACATAAATATCTAGGGTTTGCAAATGTAAATATTGAGAAAGGAATATATCCCAATAAAAAAATAGAAAATACATACATAAATCTATGGATTGAAAACATAAATCTATTTACCTGTGACTTCTTTGCAGAAGGCCCCTGCAAATTTGAATTCTTACTTCAACTTTTGATAAGTCTCCACATCCTCTCCACAACATTTTTATCCACAATGTAAGCTTCATATATACCTATACAACCTCCAATGCTTGAATTAAATAAAACCCCTCTCCTCTGGTCAGCTCCGAGCTCCAATGGTCCAATTAACTAAAACCCCTCTCCTCTGGTAAACTACAACTCCATTTCAGACATCACTGACTCCAATACTTCTCACAGGATCCAATATTGGCCAGGATGGAAACCCCAATTACACCTCCCTATGCCCCCTCATATATTTAACACTACACCAACTCCCTCTGCGCAATATTAGTCAGGCCAGAGACCTAAAATACACCTCCCTCTGCCTCGTTGAGTACTTACCACTACACCCACTCCCTTTGAACACATGGACTAGTTGTATATTACCCGAAACCCCAAACACACCTCCCTCTGACCCATCGAATAGTTACCATCACACCCATTCCCTCTAAAAAGAATTTGCCATATTGAATCTAAAAAACCATCTGAACAAAATTTAGGTCTTCTCAGTAACCTATATAACCTCCTCCTTGCGAACACCAATCACTATTGATGTGTCTCGAGCAATTTCCCTTAAATACACAAGTACCTGATCATTATTGAAAGCGACTGCATATCCTTCATCTTCAAAATATGCAACTAAGAGTAGGTTTTCTTTCAAATATAGAACATATAACATATGTTTGATTCTCAAAAATTCTCCTGACTCGAGTTGGAATCTTACATATCCATACGCTCTTATTGCATGTCCAGATTGCACATAGTAATCTATGTCAAACTATGAGAAAGTAAAAAATATTGATATCATCCCATTCATGTGGCAAGATGATCCACTATCCATGAAACATTCATCGATGTCTTCATATATCACTTTCCCAAGACCAACCACTAGGAAGGATTCTATCTCAAATATTTCATTAACACCATTAACTTTATGTGAGTTTCTTTCTTATCTTCTTGCAAGTGCCTTTACATATTTTCGGTTCTTCTTCGGACACAAGTGTGGGTAAAGTGTCCAACACTTCTCAATATTGTGTCCACTCTTACCACAATAAGAGTAGAGTATCTTGTTCCCATCTTGGAACCATGATTCCTTTCTTTCATTCCCCTTTGTCCTTTATTTTGATAAATTATCTTTACCTTTAGCCTTCTTCTTGGAGGGATTATCTTGCATGGAATTTATTCTTCGAAACTTATCCATATCATGATTACTAGTTCCACATGAAGCACATGGATACTCAGACCATTTACCAATATTATGTGGAAAATGTCTTCATTTCTTGTTTAAAATCACATCCTTCTCTGGAGATGTCTTACACACGTTACCTTTCTCTGGGATAAAAGGTAAACCTAACAACTTATGAAGGACTTCTTCATCTGAAGTTCTATTTTCTTCATCTATCCAGGAGCATTCTCCATCTAAGGAGTGATCCTTCTCAATCATGCCTTTTGAAAGAGGTAGTCCCTTTTGCAACAGAGACTTTACATTCTCAACCTACCAATATTCATGAATTGATGTTGATGGTTCCAATACTTGATTCATGATATGAAACTTGCTTTCCAAGTCATGAAAAATACCCTTATGGAATTTGTCATGACATATCACTCGATCTTGCAGCCTCTGCTTCTCTTCCATAAGAGATTGCAACTGCATCCTTGACTCATAACTCTCTTTCTAGATTTTTCGATTAATATTCTTTTGCAACATCAAGTTCATGAGAGATTTAGTCATTTTGTCCCCTTGATAAGAGCCTTCAAAATTTTCACCAACTGAAGCCTTGGATCTCGTCACATCAACAACTTACAAATACATGCCAAAACTAGATCGCATAACACTTGATTCGAAAATTATTAGATGCCACTTATTTATTCACATTATATACATGCAACATCTAACTTGATTCAAAATTAATTCTTGATCATATTGAGGTGATTTGAAGAAAAATTATGATGTGCTTCTTATAAAAAAACTCATAAATTGATGATTACTTTGCAGATTATTGATATGACATAAAAAAAATAAAAGAACTCAAATTACATATATGCATGACATATTACTTCATCTTCAAAGTCCCTTAATATAGTGATATTGTTCTTCATTATCTTAAAATACAAAATTACATTATAACATGGGCTTACAAAAATCCAATTAAATGGATTCTCTTTATTTTTTCTACTCAAAAACAAGAAAATGAGTTCACCATTAGAATCCTTGTTATCCAAGAGGATATAATAATGCTCATAGAGGTCTAGGAGGATTTGGAATGCTCATAGAGGTCCCATGGGATCCATAAAATCTCAAAATTAAATCATCTCAAATGCTCTTGAAAACTACATCATTATGTAGATATCAACGATAACTTTCTAATGGTGTAAAAATCGCCTCAAATGTAGTTTGTATGCAAAAGTTATGGCCAGTCAAAGTTCAAGTCAAAGTAAAATTCAAAGCGGTCTAGGTGACACATGTCACCACTGCAAGGGTGACACATGGCACGGCCATACAATCATACAATGATGACTTGGCCACAACCCAGGGAGCCACGTGCCATAACCATACATTGACTGGGCAGGTGTGTTTGAAAGTGACTCAACATCCGTGCAAACCAAGTGGACTAGCTATTTGTTGACATGTGGAACAAGGGTGTCAATGACAGGCCACCATGTGGTGAGGTCCCATTGGTCATTGTGGTTAATTTTATGTAAAATTATATTGGGAGTCCCAAAGCCTTACCAAAGCCTCCATTACCATCGCTCCAACACATTAGTTCTTAACCATATGTGGAAGAGAATATATTTAATTTTCGATAAATGTTCATTTGGTGGGGAGAAGGGTCGAGGGCCTAAGCCCTCGACCCATTTGTATGGTAACATGATATGTGTAACATCCCGCTCTGGCGCACTGACAAAACTTATTCTTTGAGGACACTTGCTCGCAAGTGATCTGGATATTTTATGATGATGAACCACTTAACCTTGATGATGATGCGTCATGATTGATGACAGGATGTTTTACTATTGCTATATACAGGTGCTATTGACTCATTTTCATTGAGTGTGCAGGATTTCGGACCTTGAGGATGCAGAGGCATCGGTGGAACTCCCTTGGACTTCGGATTGAGTCAGGGAGTGGGCTATTTGAGTTGTTTTCATTTACAGTGATATTGTGTGGTTTTGATGATATGCTATTGATTTCATGATATGTTGT
>ML794059.1:135430-182411 GCA_009831015.1 Picea engelmannii
AATTTCGATCCGCAACGATATGGTAGAGTTTGTTTATATTCTGATCATGTGTCACCATATTTATGATGTCATGGGTTTGCATTTATATGTATTAGGTGATGTTGTTAATTTCTTATTTGTTATTTCCTATTGCACTTCGCCGTTCATAGACGTAACGAAGGGGGTCGTTACAATATGTAATATAACCACACCATATTTCGTAGAGGACGTAACTAGCATACCATATGCCATATATATATATATATATATGGTTATCATTATATAACCATATACCAACAAAACAAACAAACATTTCGGTGGTCAATGGGGCTTCAACCCCCGACCTCCCACATAATATACCAACAAACTTAACCAATGTGCCATGTACTCTAGACTTAACGGAGATTCCACCAGAACACGTTTTGGATTATTGCCACGTTTACACAAAGTTCAGACCTTGGTTAGACCCACAACCTATGTATGGTGCGTAGACCGAGGTCTGCACACAACCAATATGGGAACAAATCTTGAAGAGGTGGTATGTATCTAGAGGTACGTATGTCTCTATTTGCATGCTAAGAAAAGACCAAGTATGATGTGTCTCAATATGTGTCTCATGAGGTATAAAGACTGCAACTAAACAACTTTATACTCATTTTCATGACTTTCTCTGAGTATGAATTTGAAGTCTATTTTATGATCAGAGGTCATTTGTAATAGTCTTAGTCCACATTTCCATTAATGAGAGCCATAGTGCATCGTTTGGTGTGTAAAAAGGGTAAAATTGAGCCAGTTAGGAATTTGGTCAAATTTATACTCAATTTTTTCATAATTTCGCAAGGATTCTAATGGTGAACTCATTTTGTTATTTTGAGTAGTGGGATTAAAGAGAGTCCATTTAATTGGATTTTTGTAAGCCTGTGTTATAATGTAATTTGGTATTTTGAGATGATGAAGAACACTCTCACTATCTTAAGGGACTTTGAAGATGAATTAATATGTCATCCATATATGTAATTTGAGTTATTTTATTAAATATGTTGTTTCATCTCAATAATCTACAAATTAATCATCAATTTATGAGTTTTTGTATAAGAAGCACATCATCATTTTTTTTCTGTAAATTACCTCAATACGATCATGAATTAATTTTGAATCAAATTAGATGTTGCATGTATATAATGTAAAGAAATAAGTGGTGTCTAAGGATTTTTGGATCACTAAATTTACTGGTGAATTCTAGCATTTTATTTCCTTGTCTTTGTATAAGATAAAGCTAGTTTATCTTTTGTTCCTCCTCATAACCAATAGGATATAACCATCTCTTCATCATGTCCTTAAACACTTTTCAATCCATCACTGAAGGTTGATTTCCTAGTCTTCTAGTAATAACATCACTTTTCCATCATGTCAAAGCACGATCTTATAACTTCAAATGGAAAAAAAAAGATTATCTATTCTCCATTAACCTCAATCAAAATATAACAATATTCTAGCTATTGAAACAATTGATTCAACTTCAAAGCAGCTATTTCAACTACACATGGCTTGATGTCCAAAGTTTGCCTCTACTTTGACTAGTGCTTTCAACATATTGTAATAATGTATCTCCTTCTTTGGTTTCTCCAACTACAATATTTTATCATCTCTATCTTCTTAATCTAAACTAGAGATTTCTCTTGAATATTTTTTTTCTTCTTCTTATTCTCTTGTACAAAATAGGCAACACGGTGAGTGACAACATGGTTCATATCAATTTTTCCCTATGTGATCTAATAAATCCATTACCATTTGATCCACATAGTTCTCTCAAAGGTTTAGCATAAGTTGGGTCTCATTGGTATTTATTTCATCGCCCATACTCTAGTCTTGATTTCATTTGTTCCTTATCTAGTATTGATTTGAAGGTTTCAGGGAATTGACTCTCCACCTTATTAATATTTCTTAGTGTAGTAAAAAAGCATGGGTAACTTACCCCCATAATGTTGAAAACTATTGTTTGATACTAATATGATTTATAATGAAAGGCCTATGGAAAAATAATTCACCCACACATTTCTTTGTGCAAAATAATAATACTATAAACTACAATCTATAATAGTTCATTGAGAATTGACAATGATTTTGTTTTCTTCAATAATCCTATGCTAGAATAACAAAACAATACAATCACACATATACATATAACACAAGAGATACCTAGGAGAAACCAAATTTGGGAAAACTCCATATTTGAAATGTCTATCATGCTCTATTAATGGTTCTATTACAATCACAAGGATATGTTGTTATAAATTCTAGAAATACGATGTACAAGTTGAATGAATAACTCAATGTAATGAGATACCTTCCACAAGCCAATCAAATTTATTGTTTGTGTTAGTTTCCCTAACCTCTACAAGCAATGCAAATCTAACATCAAGCTCACTTGTGGATGATATTATATTTTCTTTCTCACCTACTTACCATTCAAACCTTTAGAGAAACTTCCCATTTAATCTTACTTGTCAAACCTCTCTTCCATAACAAACCTATCCTTTTATTATTTTTATCCAAGTTATGATGAAGATAAAAATCATTCCCAAGTATTTCCAAAATTGTGACATAGTTTTTAGTTAAAGTTTCCTACTAGTATTGTGAATCACTTAGTATTATGCACTATTTGGTCAATAACATGCCTTTCTTGGACTACCACATGGCATCTTATGTTTGGTCAAAGGGTCAACATGTTGGCACCATGGGTGGCCATGTTATTTCCCAACTAGACATCAACCTAATTTTCTTGGGACACTAGTCTGGATTGGATCATTATATTATTTGTCATCTATCTCAATGATTTATGGTTGAAAAAATGGGAGGAACCATCTTGCAGAGTCATTTTAGCGGTTGGTCCCAATTTGAGAATTTGGGTCCAAAAAACTATCTGAAATACTTCAGGGCCATTTTGAGGCATAAAATGACTCTTTTTATGGTCCAAACCTTACTATGAAGTTTCCAACTATATTCTATACACTGAGACCTTCCCAACTATGCAAGAGTAGCCTCAATCAAAGTTCATATGCAAAAGTTATGCCTCCCAGAAGTTGACCTATTGTATTGATCACCATGGAGTGATTGGATGCCACGTCAACTCCCATTACTTAAATGAGTGAGGTTAACCACATAGTGTATTTTCTAGAACATTCTATAAGGTCCAAACTTGATCATTAATCGAGGGTTGAAGAATTCAATACCCTAACCCTAGACAACTATCAAGCTATGTTAATTATTGGGTCGCTAGGAGGAGAAGGGGTTCCATTATTTTGCATTATATGTTGTTCCATGGCTAATAAAAACATACGAGAGTGGTATTCTAGGAGAATAACATAGGAGGAGAGATTTTGTAGTAGACATATAGGCCATAATGTCAAAGGTAACTCCACAGAGAGTGTCTCTTTCTTTTTTATTGCATTTAAATAAAAGAGACCAAAGTGGACTCACATTTTAGATGGATTTTATCCCATATTTGGTTTCCCAAGTCATATCTTGTTTTTAATTGTGGATGGTGTGTGATTATTTATTTATGTTCTCTATTTTTCACATTTCATCTATTTCATAAATTTTAAGTAGAAAACCAGTAATTAAAGAATCTGAGATCTAAAGGAAATTAACCTTCATAATAAAGATTTCAATATTTTATTAGATCTATTATGAAAAACATTCTAGTGGGATGTCAATGGCATTTTACATATCATATTGATATAAGAGCATGTTTTCTTGGGGTATTTGTGGAAATTTCCAGGGATTCATGAAGCAGTTTAAGAAGAAATTCTCAAAACCCTATCCATGGATGACAAGTATGTTCATAAAAACCCTTAAAATCCAGTAGAGGAGAGATTTGTGATGTTGAAAGAGAAAGTCCCTAACATATCTAGCAATATGTCCCCCCTGATTGTGGTTCTAGCAAGTAATATTAGACCGTTCAAAGAATTTGGAGGCTCTAACTTAGAGATCATATTAGACGGGAAATTAGAAGATAACAAGGACCCATAAAAGGAGTTGCAAAAAGAACTATATATAGAGCATTTGAGTTCCTGTGCCATAAATCCTTCATAGTCCTTATTCAATATGGAAGAAAAATTGGACATAAATCCATACCAAGGTGATATCGACAGATTAGGCTAAAACATTGCTTGTAGCAACTAGAATTTTATTTCATCATTCACCATATAGATGAAGAAAAAAATATATCATTTTACAAAATCAAGTTAGAGGGCCATGTTTTAAACTTGTGGGAAATCCACACAGAAACACTTAGGCTGGTAGGTGATCTCCCAGTAACTAATTGGGAGGATTTCAAACCCTCATTAAGTCTTAGTTCTATCTTATTGGGTATGTATAGTACCAATGTATCCATCGGAATTACATTAGGAAAAGGCAGGGGTAGAGTGTACATGAGTACACCATTGAGTTCAGAAACATGACCATCATGTTGGGTATCTCTCCCAAGAACTAGGATGTAATCATCAACGGTATATTAGGGATATGCATAGCCATATATGAAATAAAGTGGTTCTTTTAAAGCCAAGGATGGTGGACAAGGCATGTTTACAGGAACAATATCTAGAAAACATAGGCCACGAGAAAGCGAAACCAAGTGGTTTCAAGTAGAAATAGCACTATGAAGATTCCAAAAAGGGTAAGAAGAGGTGAAAAGGGGGAAAGGATAAGAAGGCAGTAGCCATTGTACATCAGTGAAATGATCCCAAAAAACACTAAAACCATTTCAATATTGATGGGAACACTGAGGAAAAGTGATGGAAACTACATCTAGAGTTGAACTTGAAGAACCACTAGAAGGAAGAAAAGGAAAAAGAATCTTCTAGCCACATATTTGAGAAATCACGCCAAAATTAGGTCAAATTTGAATGAGAATATTTTATGCACATTGGCGTAGAAGGAGGTCATATAAGTATCCATTAGCACCACAAAGAGAAGCAAATGACCAAAATCTTCCACATCAAGATCCAGGTTAAGAAGGCCATGGTAGACGCTCTATTTGACTTTGATTCACATGATAATTTCATAGAGGTTGATTTATTCAGGAATATTGGATTGGAAATTCCCAATCATCCTAACCCCTATCCATTCGGTTTTGTAAACAAGGATGCAGAGATAAGGTAATGAAACATTGTAAGATAAAATATGTTGTAAGTGTTGATTTTAATGATGAAGTGGAATTGGATGTAGTACCCATTGATGTATGTGGAGTAGTGTTTGGAAGCCCCTACATATATATGAGGGATACATTATTCATGGCAACTGGTACCAATTGATCAAGGATGGGAAGTCCTACATCATCAACGCACATAAAGGAAATTAAAATATATCACTAGTAAGTGCCAACCAAGCCAAGACGTTGAGTACTTCTACTAAGAAACATGTTTTAATTTTATTAAGAGAAAATTAGTCTAAGGGTGAGTCAATATGATTAAAGGAATCCCTAAAGGGGTGTACTAAAAAATAGCAACATCAATTGGAGGATTTGCTACAATCATACAAAGGATTTTTCCAGGAGCCTAAAAGGCTACCACCCAAGCGAGATGTGGAGCACGAAATAAAATTATTTCCAGAATCCTCATTGCCAAATATTGGGATGTATTGACAGTCCATTCTAGAAGAAAATGAAGTCAAGAAGTAGATGCAGTAATTGTTGGATCAGGGTGTGATTCAACCAAGCACCTCACCTTTTGGTTCACCTATCATAATTGTGCCAAAGAATAATGGGACATGGATAATTTGTATCGACTACAGATCACTAAACAAAATTACACTAGAACATCGGTACCCTTTACCTAGGATTGAGATATTTTATATTAGTTATAACATGCAAAATATTTCACAAAGGTGGATCTCAGATCAAGATACCACCAGGTACGCATCAAGAAAGAAGACACCTAGAAGACTTCCTTTGAGACAAGGAAATGTTTGTATGAATGGTTTCTCATGCTAGTTGGCCTATGTAATGCACCAACTACATTTATGAGACTAATGAATGATGTATTGCTCCCATATATAGATTCATTTTTTATAGTATATTTGTATGACATACTAGTTTATAGTGCTACCTGGGAGGAGAACATATCACATCTCATGCAGGTGTTAGAGACTCTAAAGAAGCACCATTTGATGTATAACCTCAATAAATGTGATTTTTTAAAATAATATTTAGTGTATTTGGTGTATGTGATAAGTGGAGGGGAGATCAAGATAGCTATCACAAAGATGGAGGCCATCATGAAATGGCCAATTCCTACAAATTCCACTGAAGTTAGGAGTTTTGTTTTCATATCACAGTACTTCCAGAAGTTCATATCTTCATTTTCATTAGTATATGGACCATTCCACGCCATAACAACGAGTGAGAAGAGTTTTTAGTGGAGGAAGAATCTATAAAAGGATTTCGATGAGAAGCAAATAAATATCAATCAAGTGCCAGTTCTCGGATTACTAGACTTGAAAAATCCTTCGAAGTGGATACCGATGCAAGTGCGTATACCATGGGAGTAGTTTTGATGCAAGGAGGAAGGCATGTATTCTATAATTTTGAAATATTTCATTGGGAAGTTCTCAACTACCCTAGCTATGACAAGGAACTCTATGCCTTGGTTCAAGGTGTCAAGAACTGGAAGCATTATCTGATGGGAAAGGAGACCATCACCTACAAATATCACCGACTACTACAGTATTTTCAGGACCATAGTAAGCTACAAAAAATCATACATTACAAGTGGATGGGGTTTTTACAACAATTTCATCTAGTCATCAAGTATAAGAATGAAAACACAAATAGGTTTTCAGGCATTTTTCAAGGCCACCCACACCAAAGGTTACAACTTTGGGAACTCTGATGCGCATGGATCATTTTACCCATAATGCATACAGAGAGGAATACACAGAAGATGAGGAATTCAAGGAGGTGTTTCAACAATTATAGGGTCAAACTCATATAACGAAAGCGATGACTATCACTTACAGAATGGGTTACTTTACAAGCTTAACAGGCTCTCTGTCCCTAAAGGTGAATGACTACAACTTATCAGAGAGGCTCATACCTTGAAGGTTGCAATACATTTTGATGTTTGGATGATAGTTTCGAACTTATAGAGGTGTTTCTATTGGCCCACAATGAAAGAATATGTATCACAGTATATTAGAGGATGTATACTTTGTTGTACCAACAAGCCAAGTAATAGAAAGCAAAGTCTATACCATCCCTTACCTACACCCACTCCACCTTGCAAAATCATTTCCATGGATTTTGTGGGAGGTTTACCAACAACCAAAAATGGACATGAATCTCTGTTTGTGGTAGAATTTGAAAAGTTCCAAAAGATGTGCATTACAATTCCTTGTAAAAATACCATCAAAGGACAACAAACAAAAAACATGTTATTTGAATAGTTTTTGGTGCACTTTGGGATACCAAGGATCATCATCTCAGATAGGGATACCATATTTCTCATTAAATTTTGAGTATATTGTGGGATGATATGGATACTAAGTTCAAGATATCTACACCATTCCATATACTAAGATATGGGAAGACATAATTAGTCAGTAGGACTTTGGTGCATCTTTCTGAGGGGTTATAATCAGAAACATCCAAAAACTTGGGATGGAAACTTGGGATGAAAATATGGTCTACATACAAAACTCTTATAATAGAGAAATCCAAACTTCTACTTGTAAGTTACATTTTGAAACTTCCTTTGGATATTTTCCACCTTCACCTTTCAATGTTGTATGTGGACAACAAGGAGGAGTCATGCAGGACCTCACATGAGATGCATTAATAGCAAAACAAATTGTTGAGAAGATTAGGAAAATCCATTTTCAATTATAGGAGACACTAAGAAGTCATGGGAAAAATGCAATGCCAGATGTGATCAACACGGAACCGAGAAGTCATTAAAAGTGGGAGACAAATTTTGACTACAACTGAACAAGGAAAGACTACAAGGTCCTCGTAACAAGATCAAGGCTATATAGTATGGAACTTTCAATATATTCAAGAATATGGGAGACAACTCCTCTAGACAAAATCTACCCCCATACATGCACATTTACTCGGTAGTGAATGTGGATAACCTCAAACTCTACGAGCCTTCCATGTTAGATCAAGAGGAGGAGCATGTCCTACTTACCATTGAGTACTTAACACCATATTTTCAGGAAGAGTTCAAGTAGGACACAATTTTTTAGAAGCAATCCAAAACTACAAGACAAGGGCAACATGAACGTTGCTAGATTGATTTGAAAGGACAACTTCTAAGAAAAGTAAAGTGGTACTCCAAGGTGAAGGTAGATGAAAAATTTCCTCACTTCATTCAATAAATATTTTTGGGACCAAAAGAATCCCTAAATGGGACGTTATGATCTATATTGGATCATTATATTATTTTTCATCTATTTCAAATGATTTATGGGTGAAAAAAATGGAGGATTGAGCTTACAAATCCATTTTAGCGGCTAGTCCCAATTTGGAAATTTGGGTCCAAAAAACATCTAAATTTTTTTGGCTCCATTTTGAGGCATCAAACAACACTTTTTTGTAGTCCAAACCTTACTATGGATCCATCATATATATTCTACACATTGAGACATTTCCATCTATGTAAGAATCACCTCAACCAGAGTTTGTATGCAAAAGTTATGCCTCTTCCAAGTTGACCTACTGTATTGATCACCATGGTGAAAGTGGATGCCATGTTATGCCCCATTACCTAAACATGTGGGGATAGCCAAGTAGTGTATTTTATAGAACATTCTAGAAGGTCCAAACCTAATCACTAGTTGAGGGTCAAGGAATTCAATACCCTAACCCTAGAAGATTATCGGGCTATGTTGAATACTGAGCCACTAGGAGGAGAAGGGGTTCCATTAATTTTCATTGTATGTTGTTCGATAGTTGAGAAAAACATCCGAGAGCGGTATTCTAGGAGAATAACAAAGGAGGAGAGATTTTGTAGCAGATATACAAGACAAAATGTCAAAGGCAACTCCAAAGAGAGTGTTTATTTCGTTGTAATTACATTTGAAGAAAAGAGAGTAGAGTGACCTCACCTTTTAGCTAGGTTTTCTCCCATATTGCATTTCCTATGTCATATATTGTGTTTAATTGTCGATGGTGTGAGAGTATTAATTTATGTTCTCAATTTTTCACATTTCATAT
This sequence comes from Picea engelmannii, assembly GCA_009831015.1. Lineage (NCBI taxonomy): Eukaryota > Viridiplantae > Streptophyta > Pinopsida > Pinales > Pinaceae > Picea > Picea engelmannii. The sequence goes on from ML794059.1 coordinate 144,624, forward strand.
ATTTCATAAAATTTAAGGAAAAAAACAGTAATTGAAGAATTTGAGATCTAAAGGAAATTAACCTTCAAAGTAAAGTTTTCAAAATTTTATTAGATCTATTGTGGCAAATTTCCTAGTGGAATACCCACGACAGCTTATAAATTAGGCACCTGCTTCTTTTTTTATGAAAAATGATGGATGTGAAGGTAAGCCTACCTCATGATTCATAAGGAATAGCCATGCAATCCTTTAGCCTTTGTGTGGAGTGTGAATCATAGAGATTGGATCTAATTGAACTTCTTCACTTCCTACACACACTAGCCTTTACAAGTTTTCATATAGAGTGTAGGATGGGGAGCAACTAGATCCTTCCCAAATCCATCCCTCCCCACACATGCATTAAAGTGTTGAATAATTATATATGTTACTCCCACCACCACATGAACAAATTTCTTAGTTCCTCTTTAACATACCAATTTTTCTTGTAATTTTTTTCTACCTATCCCTTATGTGGTGTGTGGGTCATAGAGAATCAATATCCCATCCTTTTTTCCATGCCTCTGCATAGCCTAAAAATCCACAAGGCTTCTTCCTTAGAGATATTTCATGGCTTCCAGAAACTTTTCAAAGACATATAGGATTTTAAAATTAAGTTTTAAACATGTAAATTTGAGATTTCTTGAGAACAAAATAAACTAGAGAAATAACCACTTAGCAATTTTGATTCTTCATGGATCCATTTAGACCACTCTATGCATATTTGTATCTCTTGTTTCTTGCTAATTTTTATTATAATTATACAAGTCAATAGTCCATAACCTTAGAGTTACTGTGGTAATGTGAACTAAAAGCTATAGAAACATGGATTTTATCTTCTTCCATTGGCCAAAATAGTAACAACACAAATATTCTTGAACCATGGATCAATTATTGAGTGTGAGTTGAGGAGACTAAAGCATAATTGATGTTAAATATTTTTTAGAATTCATAAAATGGTGTTGTCCATCTTTGATAATTTGACACTTATTCGTGCAACTTTGGTATACAAAATATATATTGCAAATGGGTTTCGTTGAAGTATCATCGCACACACGTATAAAGGGACAACATCAAACTCTACATAAAGAATATACTCTCTAAATATGAAAATATTCATTTTACATTTGATCTCAATGAAATAACCTTATTCTCAATAAGAAAAACCAATGAATAATGTTTAGGATGCAACATAATTCATAGGTTATGCTTCCTAGCTATCCCTTTGGAGATGAGATCCCTCTAGCTTTTAATGTCAAAAAGTATGATGACTAGTTCTGCATAGATCTTAACTATGAAGAACAATCTTTCTTAGACTAAGTGGCTAGGATGGATGGCAAACATCAAGGAAATTCATTCAATCAAATATTTAGGTACAATAAATTCATTTTCTCCCTACTTCAGTTATGTAAATTTTAGTTCCTCTTCCAAATGCAACCTTGAACATTCCCCCTTTAAATGTCTTATGCATTTGCAATAGTTACATAATGGAACCATATTTTTCCCATGTATTATAATGTTATGCCCTTCCATAAAATATTTAAGCTAACTCCTTAATTTCATAGTTTCATTGACTAACTTGTATGTGCCATATTTTGAAGTGGTCTTTGTATACTTTAGTGTTGAATGTGCACCAATAGTGTTTTATGGCTTCCTCTTGTTGCTATAAGAGTTAGTTGGAGACACCATGTCTTCACCATATCCCATTTAAGGCCTAACACTCAACTTTCCCCCCTTGACCACGCCCAAGGCTTTGAGACCCATACCATTTGCTTAAAATATCCAAATGGTGTCCATATCCGCACTCATACAACAATGATCCTCTCAAAGGGTAATGTGTGATTATTTGAAGTTGTTATTGTTGGATGTATATAATCATAATGTAGGGTCTAAATTGTAAGTTTCCTGCCTTGACCATTTTTTAGGCCTTAAAACCTATATTTACTGTTGCTCCATCTAAATAACACCCATATCCCCTCTCAAAGGCTAAGGATACTCTTAAGACATATTGTGTGGTAGTTTGAGGCATTTTTATTTTTTTTCGATGCCTATAGGCATCATTTACAACCTAAGACATGATTTTCCTCCCATGACCATGTATAGGCCCTTGACACACATACATATTACTCCAAACACCCAAATGGGGCCAAATCCCCACTTAAAAGCCAAGATACCTATGGGATTTCTTGTGTTTTGGTTCAATGTGTCATTACTTTCCTTTCATGCCTAGAAGCCCCATTTGGGGCCTAATATTCGATTTTTATCCCCTCACCATGTATATCTCTTTGAAAGCCTTACCATATTCTTAAAACAATGAAATGGTGTTCATATCCCTATTGAGAGGTAAATATTACACTCAATAAGTCTTTTGTTGTGGTTTGAGACATCATTTTTTTCTTTGTTTGGACATTATTTGGATAAAATGCTCAGTTATAGCCTATGGCCTCAGTTTCCTCCCTCAAACAAGTTGAAGATATTGAGAAAGCTACCTAGTACTCAAAGAGTCTAAATGGTACCCATATCCCCACTCGAAGGTTGGGGATACACTCAAGAGGTCTTGTGCAATGGTTTGAGACACTGCTCTTGTTCTTAATGAATTGAGACTACCTCGCATTTGAAGATCAACATAATTAATAAAAATTTTAGTATCTACATTCCACCATTTATTTATAATACATATCGCACAAAAAAATGAAATAAGTTTATCATTTATTAATCAATAAAATATTGAAACCACATGACATATTGATTTAGTTTAGGAGAATAATAGGAAATTAATTTTTTTTATGGATTTGGAAATGGATAAGGAACATGGACTTTCTGATATATAATGAAGGTTCCCATAGATGTGCACACAAAAAAATAGAGCTCCCTTCTATATTGTGATGATGAAGATATAAATGCATGTTTGTACTATTTCGACTCACAATTGAGTTACATAACATTCTTAGAATTCCCAATTCCAAATCCAAAAGTACAAATTTATATTGACATCTTCATCATTGCATTATACAAGGGAATTTTATTTTTTCATGTGCACTTCTCTTGGAACCTTCATTATATAGGGTCACTTCATTGCCTTGATAGTATTTTCATAAAATCATCACCCTTCAACAAAGGTCTCAGGATATACTATTTTTTTTCTAATGCGATCTAGAATGAAAATGATTCCCTTGGTTACACATGATTGGGGTATGCTCAAAATATGAATATATGATTTAGTGCTCATGCATCATATGGATACATAGCCAACATCCTCTCTTATATGGGTGTTCACAAAAATGTTTGATTTTGTGCTTGTGTCTAAAGTTTTCTATTGTTATTTTTAACACTTTGAAATTCCTTCAAATAATTTTAGTGGTTGTGAATTTCTATTATTATATAACCCATCAAAATATTATATTTGAAATTACAAAATATGCTTACTATTACTTTTAATTGAAATTTCTATTCATTTATTTGGTTATTTGTTTAATTTTAACATTTTAAATAATTGGAATAACAATCATTTATTTAAAATGTTGTTTTTAACTATATACCTAAGTTATTCATAATAATTGAAATACAATAGCCCCGGATGGGGTGACACGTACAACAGCTTTGCCACTCAGCTTAGCACTAAACCAGGGCTTAAATGTTGCAGGTTGCTCCCCATCCCTTCAATATTAAAGATTGTAGCAGGCCATTACAACAGATTTACGGGCGCGAGACTTCTCCCTCGAGCGAAAGAGCTGACACTGTCGGCATTCAATATGGTAGAGTTAAGGAGGGGTGATGTGATGTCGTCCCACGAAAATATGAAAGCGAGGAAGCCTGGACATAGCTGGTTCATTCTTGTTCTGAACCTCCTTGCTGACTGTGAGCTCTGGTGTAATCTCATTTGTATTTCATCGACTCCGGAGGTGCCTTCTATTCACTCCTCCTCCGCAATGCCAAGGGAGTGAGGCAAGCCTCGCCGCAGTTTGGCTTGGCACACCCACACTGCACATCGACAGAGAAGGCATCATTTTGAGCGTGCACTCACGATGGCAAATTCTATCCTTCGGTAGAGAGCTAGAGTCACCCCCATGGCACTCTATGCCACTGCAACTGAGCCTACAATGAAGAGGAGAGCTCATACCCCTCTAGTTCTGAACAATTGGAAGCCCACAGGCATGAAGCGAGAAGAAATTCCTGCAATTGAGCCTGACACACAAGCTGGAAGCTGTTTGAAGGAAGAGCCTGAAGAAGAGTTCCCAATTTGCTATGCAGAAGAAATATCGTGCTCGGACGATATGGCGACCACCCTAGAACCTCTAGCAACAAAAAAGAAAAGGGGGAGGCTCTGTGAGGACATCCCAACCTACTACGTCGAGGAGGTGACATACGAGGATGAGGTTACGAAAAACGCCTGTGCAGTAATGATGCATCACACAGACATTACAGCCATGAACGAGGTCGAGGCTAGAGCTGAAGTGGGGAAAGACACCTCAAGCGAGGCAGTGACTAGCGAATTCCATGCTCCACTCCTCCGCGCAGCACATCTGGATCTCGTGTTCGAACTCTGAGGCCAAATGGCAGACCAGGAGCACAAAGCCTTCCTCATGGGACAGTGCTTGGACTTGCTCCTTGACGCTTACTCCAATGCTCCAGCAAAGAGAAAAGGTCCAACGTGTACATAGGCATTTGTCATTCAGGCCAAATCTGCGTGTCAGGAGGACAAGGGCGACGGGTCACCGGGTATTTGAGCTTTTCTTTTTAGTTTGGTTTTACATCATGCTGTTGTTCAGAGTTAAGACAATCTATGGCCATCTGTCCTGGTTTCCTTCGGGTAGGACAGACGGTGAAACAGTATTTTAACCTATTTTCCTAGACATGCTATACTTGCCCCAAAATGTGTTGGTTTACAGTAAAATGGCAGGATATTTGGTGGCACAGTAAGCCTATATCTCTATGTATTTTTGTCTCTGTATTTTTTCCAACATAATATAATATAGCAAGTAACACCCCTTTTTTACTTAAAATAAATAAATTGAAATACAATTATTTTTTCAACTTTTCGTTATGAAAACGTTAAATAAATATAACATTTAAAATTAAAATTAAATTTAATACGTTTTCCAATTTGATCACTAAAATGCACTCGCATATTTTTTTTAAAATAGAAGAAAGTTCCATTGCCGGTACATAAGGAAGGTTCTTAGAAATTTCGTTTCTTCGATTTCTGTTTGCAAACAGAATTTGTTGGTCAGAGAACATTGTCGAAGCGTACCTGCCACTAACTAACTAGATATTCTTGCATTGATCCCGGTCCGTCTGGTCTTTATTGCATGTTAAATGGAGATCTTTGGCGGAAGTTTTAACGTGAAGTTTTACTGAGCGACTCTCGCGCCCACTTACCTAATTAACTAACCTAAAATTAGGTGAAGGGTATTTTCCATTCTTCAATTATTGTGTCCATCAATTATTTTTTTTAACTTTACAGCGTCCATCGGCCCATCCATACCTTAGTCCATACATTTTTCATCCATTCCTTAGTCCATACATTTGTTCATTGCACATGAGAATCAACTTTATACGGAATTCTCTTACGTCATTTCGCTTTCTAGTCCACATGGGATCTGTAAGGAAGGCTAAAGTTGTAGGGAGACATTGATATAGTATCACCTATGACCTCCTCTTTTACTAGACATAGACCTGTGTATTACGATAATGCATTGTTTTACGAGATTTTTATTTTTATTTTTTATTCATGCATGGACTTCTTCGCTTCCCGTGCATGGATTTTGTTCAACGTCAAAGGAGCATTTAACATTGGATTTACAATGAGTATGGATTTAATATATTGAAGTATTTTATATTTTTAATTTAAATGTTTTTTAATATTAATAGAGATATTTTATTATTATTATTAATTTTATTTTATTTTTAAATATTTTTCTAACTATTTTTAAATAATTTTGGATGTATATATTTTAAATTAAACTTTAATACCTTTACTCACTCAAAGGGGTAAAGGAGCAGTGTAGACCTTTTAGTTCTTGTACATTCCCTAAATTGAATTAGGGACCTTTTATCTCTTGTACCTTTAATAACTGAAAGGTATAGATAAAAGAGATTTTTAAATTAAGGATCCTTTAGGTATGGAGAAAATTTTTAGAAAGATTTGTGTATGGAGGGATCTTTCACTAACACCTATATTACCTATATTTGGGGTGCCTAGGAGACACTATAAATCTTCATTTCCCTAAAATGAATTTCATCAAAGTTGGCAAAGTACAATTCAAGGAGGCCTAAGAGACATTATAAAGATTCATTTCCCTAAAATAAAGTTCCTTGAAGTTTTCAAAATACAAATTCAAGGAGGCCTAAGAGACATTATAAAGATCCATTTCCCTAAAATGAAGTTCCTTGAAGTTTTCAAAATACAATTCAAGAAGGCTTATAATGGAAGTGATTCAGTCAAAAGAAACCTCATAATTAATTAAATAAATTAAATAGAAGAATGAAGATGAAAGGGAGTCATGGATCACCTCATATAGGGTGTAAGGGATGAGAATTATGCATAGGCTTCAAACTTGTCCCTTCAATTTGCAGGGGAAATAAATTTGGCATGATGGCAATGTGTGTGCAGCGAGGAAGAAGGATGATGAAGAAAACCTCATCCCACCCCTTTAGTCCTTCGAACAAATTAACCATTTATGGATTTTTGTGGGCAAGAGAATGACCAATTCATTGTAGCCATGTTTATAAAAGGAGCTTGACAATAGAGGTGTGTTTTTGGTATCCATGGATTAGTTTTCTGAATGATTCTCCTTGTTGATTTCGTTATAGGATGAACCTTTGTAACTCGTTGGGGCATAGCCTGTGAAAATGGAAATTCTGAGTATAATCTTGTAAGGATAGTTTGTCCACGGTTTCATTCATTTAGAGGGTACAGGGTTTTGGGGAAGAAAGGGAACTATGTAGGCTTGTTCATTAGAAAAAGTCAACATTCTCTAACATGGTTTGAAGGACTAACCTTGTTAGAAGGTACTAAAATTCTAAGATTCCTCCATTCCTCTGGGTCCCTTATAGGTGATTGTCAGAAGGAGAAATATCAATTCACAAATATGAATGGTAGGTTTAACAAATGGAAAGAATATATGGTTGATAGAAAGTCTTCTAAGCCTACTAGACATGGAAAATATCAATTCATAAATATGAATGGTAGGTTTGACAAAAGGAAACCATATATGGTTGATAGAAAATCTTCTAGGCCTACTAGACATGGCATATCATAAGCACGTAGGAACCCTGACAAACCTAGCACCTCCACCAAGCCTACTAAAGTTGAAATGGGGGCCAAGGAGGAAGTGAGGAAGTACCATGGGATATTTTCATGTAACATCAAAGTAGAGGTTGAGTGAATATAGTAGAAGGTTCGACAATGATGAGGCACCTTTCCTTCAAAAGATATTGATGATCGATTCAAGATCCAAGTACCCGACACTACTTCTTCTTCAAAAGATATTGATGCTCAACTCAAGATCCAAATACCTAACATTGGCGTCTCTTGGAACTGAGATACTAAGTACTTCAATAAAATTGATATTTATTGAAAAACTAGGTATGCAACAAAAAGCTATCCTTGATAAATTTGAATTTGTGATCAAAAGTACAAGGCTTTTGTCAAAATGCATTTGGACATAGAAGTAATGGAAAAAGGGAAGAATCAACAAAAACCAAACACCAATCATTTGTGGACTCTAAATTGAAGACCAAGATTAGGTATTACTATCTTTTGAAGCTAGTGTTACTTTTCTCTTTTGATTTTTATCTTTTGTGCTAATTATCAGAAGAAGCATAATCTCTTCTACGAAACACTTCAAGAGAAGCAAACTTAATAAGCGTTCAAATTTGATCACGAAACTTCACTCACATATTTTTTAAAAATATAGGAAAGTTTCATTGCCTCTAGATGAGGAGGGTCCTTAGAAATTTCGTTTCTTCGATTGTTGTTCACATACTGAATTTGTTGGTCAGAGAGAATTGTCGAAGCGTACATGACACTAACTAACTAAGTAAATATAGATTCTTGCATCGATCCGGTCGGTCTGGTCTTTATCACGAGTTAAATGGAGATTTTTTGGCAAAAGTTTTAATGAGTGACTCTCGCGCCTACTTGGTTAACAAAAAATGTGGTGAAGGGTATTTTCCAATCTTCAATTATTGTGTACATCAATTATTATTTTTTTAACTTTATAGCAATTGTCGCGTCCGTTGGCTCTTACGAGTCTACATTTGTCCATTGCACATGAGAATAAACTTTATACGGAAAGTCGTTTCATTTTCTATTCCACACAAGATGTGTTCGTTGCGTGAGAATTCCAAATGAGATCAAACTTTGTAAGGTAGATAACGTTGTAGGGACACATAGATATAGTGTTACCTATGACCTCGACTTATGTCTTACTATAACTCATTCGAATTTTTTTTGGACATTCCACCGTAATTTTCCTCAGTTGCTGCTGGAGGAAGTAGGGACGCTTCAGGATCTAAACAAGGAGGAATTGGGTCACAATGAAGTGTGCATCACTTCCTTGGCCATTTTTGACGAGGGGACTTTCCATAATTAATGTTGTAGTTGGTTTCAATTATTTTTATTGTAGTTATTTTTTTAGTCTCAATAATTTCTATTGTAATTCATGTTTTTTTCTCAAATTACATAAATCATAACTTATCAAACCATTTGGTGATCAAAGCAAATTTTTAAATTTGTAAAAAAATTATAAGCCATTGATTTCTTGTTATTACCTTTAAATTTTGGCAACAACATCATTCTATTTGTGTCACATGTGCATCATTGATGATGATTTGAAAAAACAAAAAATTTTAACCTAAATTTCTTCCAAAATTGAAATTTAACCAAATTAGCTAATTTTTTTTTAAAATAAAACATTGATTGTAACCGGCTAAGAACGAGGAGGAAAAATCCACCTTATAAAAGACTCTCCTCTCTCAATAAAGTGTGATGGTTATTTTCTGCTCTTATCTTTTAGTTTCTCAATTTTAGTGTATTCTCTATTTTCTATATTTTACGCATTGAGTTCTTGTTGTTTGCGCTTTTCATATCTGAACGAAGATCAATGGGTATATGTAACATGGAGAGAGGGAGCTTTGAAGGACAATGCTGTTTGGTTTATTTGTAGAGGGATTGGTCATCTACGTGGGTTATGCACAATATTTTATTGGATAAAGTGGGCTTGAAACTACTCATATTCTTCTTCCCACTTTACAGGGTATTACATATTCATCCAATCAAAGGTGATGGGTTGATATTGGTGTGAATGATCATTTTCCATTGCGCTGTTCCAAAACGAAGTGGTGAGAAACTAGGAATGGAGCGTGAAAGAGTGTCATTACCAAACCACATGACTACAAGACTCTTAAGTTGGATAATGTAATATTTGGTAAGCATATCAAATCATGTAGGGAGAATACAGGCTTTGAGGAGCTCATACATATAAGGATCTTCAAGGGCCACAAAATATTTGGGATATATAGTGGAAAAGGAAAGTATGTCATGAAGTGGATATTGAAAGCCTCTGATCAAGGTATTTGAAAATATCTTACACAATATAAAGATGATACATTCATGTATGGTTTGATGAGAGGGTTGAGTTCGAATTTGATGGATCCTATATGGGCGTAGGTATAGTTTTGTATTTTTTACCAATCAAATATATATTTATATAATCAAATATATATTTATATAACAGGTTAATATTGATCAGATCTTCTTGAACGTTGAAATGAATATCCATTGTATGGATTTTGATGAGGATATGTGACTTTTAGTTCCACCAACGAAGTTTGTATACACCTTTAGTTCAAATCAGTGGAAGTTTTCAATGAGCAATGTTGTTTGGTTCATAAATATAAATGATACTTCTATCATAAGTAGAGGTTTCAAAATAAGAAGTTCTATGAGATGAAGGTTGTACGAGAGATAGTTGTATGGTTATTTATATGAATTTGATAGTATCTGTAACATCCCTGACCACCCAAGCTATGTCACATAAAAAACATCTCTTGTTTCTGATATCCAACTTGTAACATTCCCAGCCATAGACCTGCTAGGCTATGCCACACAAAAACTCTTGCAGAACTTCATATATATAAAACATAAAACAGACAAATATATTCTGCTAAAACATGGATTCATGGAGAAATAATAGTAAGCCTATTCATACAGCATACACATGAAATACTTATAAATATAAAGACATGTACACAAATACACAACATGCAATTGGACACATAATTGATACTTATCTTTTTTATAGAAGAACCTCAACTGCGTGCAGACCTTCCACGATCCTCCCATCCTTAGACCACGCTACTCAACACTATCAATAGTGGGTCACCCCAGAGCTGGGACTAAAATCCACCCAGGTAAAGAGATTCCTAACTAGGCTGAGGCAACATTAAGTTACACAGTCAACAGGAAGAATTTTGTCCTGGGAGCAAACTCAAACTAACATCTTATAGTATCTCATTCCCCACATGTTTGTCCCATTGTAGAAAGTGTGCCCCTGTAACATTACCCAAAAAAATAAATTATTTTTAAGTCTGAAAATCCTTAGGAATTTATTTATGTTTTTGGTAAATTCGAAATTGGAAAATTATTGCCATTTATGGAAATTCCGAATTCTGAATTTAGTTAATTGTAAATTATGATTATGACTGTTGGGAAAAGATCTGATTTGACCCAACTAACTCTTTGACTATGACACTTGTAAGAAACAAATATTTTTATTTTTATTGTTGATGGACAAATGGAACAACCAGGTTGAAATCAGCTAACCATGACTCCATGAGTGGGGAACATGTTGGAGCTACCTCAGGGTTGAATGTTACAAGTGGAAAATAAAGAATTTGGCCATTGACAGACCCTGAAAAATCAAGGATTTGGAAATCTGTGAAAATTCCCAAAGGGAGGAGGTAGGACACTGCCTAGTATGATGGGGAAATAATTATCTCTTTTTGTTATGAGCACTATTTTCTGAGTGTGAGGCAAGGATAAGTTTTTCTGAAACTAAAGGACTATTTCTAAGGAGGAGTTTTTTTCATGGTCAGTCTAAGGGGTGAACGGAACAAGTAGATCGGTTGTTTTGTTCTAAGGTTGGGAGGAACTTGGATGTTCCATTTGTTGTTCGACAACTGTTCAGATATGTATATCTACTCTTTCTCTGGTCAAATGTTATTTGAATTTTTGGTTCATAGAATACATCTGTTTAAATCTGGATGAATTGTTTTGTTTATTAAATTCTTATGGAATGTGATGAATTGTAGGATAAACCCTTATAGTTTAATTTGTAGGCGTTGATTAAACTTTCTATGTATCTTGTATGGAAATGGAATTTAATTATTGAAATATATTAGGAGATACATCTATGTTAAATAAAATATCATTTCAATACTATTCTAAAGATCCCTACCAATTATGTGAACCATATACATCTAGATGTTCAGTTCTGCAAGTGAACTTTAGACTGCGCAAACACTAAAGGAAAATTTGAAANATATATATATATATATATATATATATATATATATATATATATATATATATAGGTTACATAAGCAAGGTTGTATTAAATAGTGGAAACACCAGACCACGCAAGTGCCAAACGAATCTTAGCATAATTATTTGTATATGTATAGAGATATACACACATATATACATAAGTACTTATATAATTGTTGTGTGTGACGTTGCATAACCTTTTCCTATAGCTCAGTAAATTATACATACGATTTCCAATGTTTGGACACGGGAGAATTCGAACAGATCTTTCATTATTAAAATTACGCAACAATTTATGTACAGTTCAGTTATTCCCTTGTAAACCACAAAGAGGTTATCTGTTGTCAATTTATACAAAGTCATAGTACAGAGACTAATTAAAATAAATCACAGTATTTGAATGGCAGAAAACAACGGTACATTCCGTTAACAAAAGAATTTAGAAGATCTTTATATCCACAGGCTCAGATCCAAATAGTCATAAACAGAACACCCAAAGAAATAACCAACATCGTCGGGACCCCAGTCCTCAAAACCTTCAAGTCCAAACATTTAAATTGAAACCCAAGTACCTTTTTTGAATAAGGTATGGTCCTAATCTATCGTGACAACCATGTAAACCCTGCAAGAAAGATGCAACAAATTATTAGTGTCGAATAGAAGTAAAACAAACTTTAGAATACAAGTTAAATCATATAAGATAACGAAGATCTCATCTTACAGGTTAATACATATCTTTAAGTTATCACAGGTAGGCTCCCAGTCATAGTTGTGATCCTTCGACATACCGAAAGGGGAAGAGTGAACTTGAAGAGTCTGATGGGTACCCTCGCAGTAAAACAGGGTCCCAACATTAGATGTGATAACCAACAAGGAAAAGAAAAGAATACTAATTGATTTCACAACTGTAAAGTAGATCAGACATTATTCAATGAAGAACAATCAACATCATACAACATATGATTACTACACAGAGTGACCAGTCGAGTCACAAAGAGTACACCGAAGTATGGTCCTCATAAGAACAAATTAACCTGGGAAATATTTATGAAGGAATTTAAATCAATACAGAAATCTTTATGAAGGAATTTAAATCAATACAGAATACTTAGGTTTTCTTTCCCTTTATAATTTAAAACTGCGACAAGCAAATTCAGAGATTTCAAATGATAAGATTGCATAGGATAGAATGTTTAGACCAGAGGCTTTTTGCCCAAATCAAGTTACAGACAAAGTTACGAGATGCTAATCCACTTTTTCCCTTAACATTTACAGACCGTTGATGGGGACAGATTTCAGTTAAGTTACACCTAGCATTAAGCAAACATAACCTAATTTAAAATTTAGTCAAATACCACAGGAAGAATAACTCAATCAAAATTGAGGACATGATCGAACAATGATATTTATTTCCTAATTTTTCAACAGTTTTGACATGAACCACAATTAAGAAAGTCATAGGCCAAGTGCCGAAATATTTCTTCTCCAAACGAAAGAACGTCGGGATACATGGGGATGAACCCCTGTTATTATTATCGTGCCCTGTTATGAAAATGAGTCACGACAGACATCGAGGGGCGTATGTAGAGAATCAAGAGAATTTTAGAAATTTCAAATAGGGATATAAAGCCCCCATACAGTCTTCACGGCTGTTAATTTAATAAACTCAAAGGAAAATGAATTTAACACCTACACTGCATAAGGGAAAGATCTTTTCTCCGAATTAATCTAATCCCAAATTGGGATTTAACACCCAAAAAAAATCCACAAAGCAAGTAGGCAAACCACAGAATAGACAACGAGTCATACCAAAGAAACAAAGTCTCGGGAAGACACGGGTAGAACACATGCATCAATACCAGATGGCATAACCACATATGACAGAGAACGAATAATCCAAAATGTAGTATATTCGATAAGTTTGTTATGGATAAATTAACAGAACCGACATCCTCACTACCTTGACCTTTTCGGTCCAGAAAATGTCTACGGGTTCTTTCACAAGTTCAATATCTATCGTAGAGTACCAGGGTGTGGGAAGAAGACCAGAACAAAGGTTAAGGGTGAAACCATGGAAAATTCCTAAGTAGTGTCAAGTATAACACCAACTGTTAAAGAAAATGAAAACCCTACCATTGAAGCCAAATGAATATCATGTTTAGGAACTGGAAGGTAATCGGGGCACATTAGTAATATAGAGAGTCAAATACCAAGTATCGAAGGATGCTTACCTTGCAAAGGGTTCCAACCAGTGTTCTCCTAAACATTCCATTCATCGAACGAGATCCAACTCACGAATTTTGGCCATGACACCAAGCCGAATAGTAACAAAGGTAGTCTCATAGTGGTTTGCACAAACATAGGGATAGGAAATGAATGAACAAAACCATAGTAAACCCTCCAATGAGCCTAGTAATGGCGATAGGTACAAACTGTGTCGACGCCATGTGAACCATGCGAGGTGGAAAAAATGATGTGGGCACGAAGGTCAAGCGATGGTCAAAGGAGTACACTATAGTATATATTAAATGTTGCTGGTATAGTCATTATGTGAGACAACGTTATCCCTGCAGCTTTATTTATTTCCATAGTTCTGATGAAGTACAAGTACAGACTAGTTAGGGTTGTATAATGTGCATCATTTTTTTTTTGGTTATGCAATAGCTCTTACCTATCATCTCGTTAACACTTAAGACCAAGTTAGTTACCTTGGAGTCGTTCAACAAGAAGAAAAATTATAGTTACCCTTGTGCTAGTCACAACCACCCCGAGTTAATTCTTATGTGCACGGGTGTCAAATACTTATAGCTATAATAACAAATGATAATGTTTGTTAAACAGTAACATAATTATACTATGGATTGCGTAGATAGGATAGAAGTCCTATAGTCTATAATTACTTTGTGCAAATAGAATGAAAGACCAAGGTGGATATATACCTTAGGTAGTAGATTACAACTTCGCCCTTGTGGAAGGTAGAATTTATATTGTCATAATAAAATATGTACACCTAATTATATATGTAACTTTCATCCATGTCAAGAAGCATTAAGATTAATCTATGGATGCCAAATAAGTAGTAGGATCTTTCTGTAATAATGTTAATGATTGTTTGAAGGTTTTCCTCTTTCAGAAAAATGATCAAGTCTGGTGACCCTAAATAAATTAATTTTTTATTTTGTAAATTTGGGAAACATTACATGTGGTATCAGAGAAAAGGTTACAACACTTGGACCTTAAACAGGGCCAAAATATTTACTTAGCACATATTTTCTGTTTTTGTAAAACTAACAAAACAATTACTGTTACAAACAAAAAACACTTTGTTTATGTTGTGATCATGGCAGCCCAGAACGAAGCAGATATCAGACCGAAGGAGAATCTTGAGCAAAGGCCTCCTGAAGAACAGAGATAGAACAATGACAGAAGTTCACCTACTGAAGTTCTAGAAACTATGAGAAATCTCATTGTGGAGCTGCAATTTTTCAAAGAAGACAATGAGAAACTGAAAAAGGCACAACATGAACAACAAGAAATAAATGAAGTTCTTGTACGAAGCATAGTGACAAATAAGAGCCCAAAGGACGATAACTAGGAAGAAAAGGTAAGTAAAAGGGCCTCCAAGAATTTTGGTCCTGAAGCAGAAAAAGGGGACAACTCTTCCGAAGGTACACCTTCAATAGAGGATAAAACAAAAACAACAAGAAAAGGAAACAGGTGGACCACCTTGAGGGAGAGTTTAAGAAAATCAAACTGTCTACCTTTGACGGGGAATCCAGAACAGGGGAGGAAGTTGAGGCATGGTTATTAGGCATAAAGAAGTATTTCCAGATATACAACTATTCTAGCAATATGAAGGTCAGAATGGCGATCTATAATCTGAAAGGAAAAGATAGCATATGGTGGTAGGACCTAAAGTTGGCCAAGGGCCTAAAGGAAAAATAGATGGAATGGTCATATTTTAAGAAATACTTTAAGAAACAGTATCTATTTGAAATTTACTATGAAATAAAAACCAAAGAATTTTATGAACTACAACTCGGTCAAATGGCTATGGATAACCTAATAAACAAATTCCTGTAATTATTAAGGTTTGTCCCTTATATCTGGGAGGACAAAGTAAAAATCCAGTGGTTCCTAAGTTGTTTACCACAGTCCTATAAGGACAGAATCGAATTCGAAAACCCCAATTCCTTAAGTGAATTTTTCCAGAAGGACCGAATGTGTTATGACCAATACAAACAACGGTCGGAATTTCCCAAGGCTTGGAAGGACAAGAAACAAGACCGAATGAACCAGTGAAAGAAGCTATATCAACCAACCCCTTTCCGGAACACAACAAAGAGTTTTCCAAGGAAATATTTTCACTCCAACAACTAGAACACCCAAGGAGGCGGTAAACCAGTTAATCTAGGAACAAAGAAGTTTGGGGACAACCCAAGAGAACCGTTAAAATGCTGGGAATGTGGAGAACCTCACTTAAGGAGGAACTATCCACGTTTGACTTCAACAACCAGGACTACAATTCACAACCTACAAGAAGCCTCTACAGTGGGAGATGTGGGCAAAAGTTTACATCAGATCAATGGAGTTGTGGATGGACGACAAGCTGACCACAATCCACTATAGTGGAAATTGAAGGTAAAATTATCAATACTCGTGTTTCTGTTTTAATTGATCATGGAGCTACGTTAATTTATATCTCTCCTAGTGTAGTGGATTCACATAAACTTAAAAGAACAAAACATGCAAAATCCTTGCTAGTACAACTTGCAATGGGGATAAAAAGAAAAGTATTTGATTTTATTTCTAACTATGAGTTCAATTTAGGTGGTCAAAACACAAAGAAAGATCTGAACATTCTACCATTAGGGCCTTATGACATAATTATTGGAATGGATTGGCTAGAAAGACATAAAGCAGTTTTAGACTGTTATGAAAAATCACTCAAGTATAAAGACGAAAATAAAACTGTTAGAACAATATGAGGCATACAAAAACCAGTCTCAATTAGGCAGATTTCATCTATGCAATTTAAGAAGTGCATGAGAAAGGGTTGTCATATATATGCCATCCAAGTGACAAATCTGTTGGAGAAAGAAAATAAACCTAGCTTGGAGGATTTTGTCATCTTGCATGATTTCAGAGAAGTGTTTGTTTATATGATGAGATACCTGAATTACCCCCAAGGAGAGATATAGAATTTTCTATCGACCTACTACCTAGTTCATCCCCTATATCTAAATCACTCTACCGAATGAGTTTACCAGAATTAATGGAATTAAAAATTCAACTACAGGAATTATTGGACAAAGAATATTTCAGACTAAGTGTTTCACCATGGGGAGCACTAGTGCTTTTTGTTAAAAAGAAAGACGAAACTCTGAGATTATGCATCGATTACAGACAATTAAACAAAATGAATGTTAAGAACAAGTGCCCCTTACCTAGGATCAATGATCTATTTGATCAAGTAGGTGGGGAAAATATTTTTTCTAAATTGGATTTAAGATCTGGTTATCACCAGGTTAGAATAAAAGATGAGGACATAAGTAAAACAACATTTAGAATGAGATATGGACATTACGAATTTGTTGTTATATTGTTTGGTCTCACTAACATGCCAGCCACATTTATGTGTTTAATGAACAGTATTTTCAGTCAGTACTTGGATAAATGTTTTTTGGTATTTATTGATGATATCCTAGTGTACTCTAAAATATAAGAAGAACACGAAGAACACCTAAGGGTAATTCTGCAGACTTTAAGAAAACATAAACTATATGCTAAATTTGACAAGTGTGACTTTTATCAAAAGAAAATACAATACCTGGGACATGTAATATCTGAAGAAGGTATTGCAGTCGAACCAGAGAAGATATGATCCATCATGGAATGGTCGATCCCTAAAGATGTAACAAACATATGGTCATTCATGGGAATCACCGGATATTACCGAAGATTTATAGAGGGATTCTCGAAAATTGCATACCCAATCACATCTTTACAAAAGAATGGAACCAAGTTTAATTGGTCACAGAAATGTCAGGACAATTTTAATAAGTTAAAAGAATTGTTAACAACCGCACCCATTTTAAAGGTAGAAGATCTGGACAAGGACTTCACAGAATGTGTGGATGCGAGTAAAGAAGGACTAGGTGGTGTCCTAACTCAAGAAGGACAAGTTATTTGTTATGAGTCCCAAAAACTAAACGATCACAAAGGAAACTACGTCACCCATGACTTAGAGTTGGTAGCTGTAATACACGCCTTAAAGATGTGGTGGCACTATATAATGGGAATAAAATTTCTGTTATTGACAAATAACAACGGTGTGAAATTTTTGTTTAGTCAACCAAACCTTAATGCAAGGCAAGCAAGATGGTTGGCCTTCTTGAGAAAATTTGACTTCGAGGTAAGACACATCAAGGGAAAGGTAAAAAAGGTGGCTGATGCTTTAAGTAGAAGAGTTCATGAGCTGTTTGAAATAAACATTAGGAGGGAAGAAAGCGATCTTGAGCAGAGGATAAAGGTTGCAGGTAATAACGATGAAAATTACACTAAAACAGTGGCAGATTTACGGAATAATATAGAAAATTCAAGCAAAACAGATCTGTGTTTGGACATTAATGGTATATTATGATTTAAAAACATAATATACATACTATATTCGATGGAATTAAAGTTAACGATTTTGGATGAAGTACACAAGAAACCATATTCTGGTCATCCGGAATACCAAAAAACGGTAACAACACTAAGGAAGTTATTTTATTGTCTTGATATGAAAGGAAAAACAACATAATACTTATCTAAGTGTCAAGATTGTCAATAGGTGAAAGATGAGCACCAACTTCCATCCGGCCTATTGCATCCCTTACCAGTGTCGTAATGGAAATGGGAGACTATACCGTTGGACTTTATTACAAGTTTGCCTAGAACTCAAAAATAGAATGATTCAATTATGGTGGTAATCGATAAGCTTATTAACTCTGCACACTTTATTCCTGTAAAGTCTACTTTTAAAGATATTAACATCGCTGAAATATTCATGAAAGAAATTTTTAGACTGCATGGTATTCCTAAAATGGTGATTTCGGATAGAGACGTAAAATTTACATCTACTTTTTGGAAAGAATTGTTTGCAGGGATAAATACTAACTTGAATTTCAGCACAAATTATCATCCACAAATGTATGTCTAGACTGAACGAACAAACTAAATTGTGGAAGATATGCTACATATGTACATTTGGACAAAACCAAGCAAGTGGGAAGACTACCTACACTTGGTGGAATATGCGGTTACAAAACATCGGCTAAGATGAGCCCCTTCAAAGTACTATACGACAGAAAGTTTATGACTCTGATTAGTTGGGATAACCCATTTGACAGACTCATGGTGGGACCATAAATGCTCTAGGAAATGGATAGTATGGTAAGAAAAGTACAACAGAATTTAAAACAGGCTCAGGAGAGACAGAAAAGTTACACGGACTTGAAAAAAAGACACCTGGAATTTCAAGTGGGAGACGATGTCTATTTAAAAGTCAAAGCCCAAAGAAGTTCACTAAAGCTAGGAAACTGTTCCAAGTTGGCACCCAGGTTTTGTGGCCCTTTCGAGATCTTAGCTCGAATTGGAACTGTGGCATATCAACTTGCACTTCCTGCCAATCTAAAAATTCATAATGTATTTCATGTTTCTTTGTTAAAGAATTATGTTCATGACCCTACTCATATGATCAATTGGAACTTGTAATATACCATATATAAAAAGTATGCAGAATAGAAATAATATCCTAGAAATGGAAGAATAACAGTAATATAACCAGTATAATCTCCACAATAACAAAGAAATGATATAAGAACAACAATAGAAATAACACTTTGATTCAGAAAGTAATGTTCACGGGCCTCTTCGAGGGGGAAACCTCTAGTCGAGCAACTCTCTGTCACAATAATCTCCAAGATAGGGTTTTCATACCCTCGACCCTTATTTATACTAAATATTTATATCAAGAGAAGCATCTAGAGGAATATCCTTCTAGAAGCAGAAGCTTCTATTAGGTCTTCTTACATCCGCCTTATTCTATTTTATTGAAAGGCCTTATTAATATTGACCTTTATTACATCCAAATATATTGATCTACCTATGTGCGGGTTAGGACCCTAACATGTCTTCCCCCTTAAAAACAACCTTGTTCTCAAGGCTTGAGATGTGGAAACTGCTACAGAATGGTAGTTGGTTCCCAAGTGGCATCTGCTGGAGTCGTATCTTTCCATTGGACTAGCACTTCCTTGATGGTTCTCTAATGCAAGCGACGCTCACGCTAGTCCAAAAATGCTTCTGGCTATAGCCAAATGGATCATTCTTCAGCTAACTCGGGAAGGTTGGTTTGAATTTGGCACCTAGTTCCAATCACCTTCTTTAAGCATGAAACATGAAAACAGGGTGTAGCTTCGACTGACTGGGCAGAGCTAACTGATAGGCGACTTGTCCTAAATGCTTGAGAACTGTATAAGGACCATAAAATTTGGGCGCTATCTTCTGACAATGCTCGACCTTGAGGGAAGTTTGCTTGTATGGTTGTAGTCGCAGAAACACCTGATCGCCTTTTGCAAATTGACATTCAGAGAGACATTGATCTGGTTGTTGTTTCATGTGATTTTGTGCCATGACCAAGTTCTCTTTAAGGGTAAGAAGAATATCCTCTCGAACTGTAAGTGTTTGATCAACCGCCTGGACCTTCGAGGTACCCAATAAGTATGAGAGAACTAAAGGTGGCTTCTATCCATATATCGCTTCAAAAGGAGTCATGCGTGTAGTTGTATGGTAGGAAGTGTTGTACCACCATTTAGCTAGGGGTAACCATTGAGCCCACTGATGTTGCTTTTCAGAGGAAAAACACCTCATATATGTTTCCAAACACTTGTTGACAACTTCTATTTGACCATCAGTCTGGGATGATAAGCTGTGCTGAGAAGCAATTGGGTGCCTTGTAGCTTAAACAGTTCTTGCCAAAAATTGCTTATGAAAGTTGGGTCACGATCAGAAACAATAGAGTGCGGCATGCCATGAATCTTGAAGACTTGGTCCATGAAAATTTGAGCCACCGTGGATGCAGTAAATGGGTGTTGAAGAGTGTAAAAATGAGCATACTTGGAAAGGCGATCCACAACCACCATTATGACTGATTTATTTCCCAATTTGGGTAAGCCGGTAATAAAGGTGTTGAAGAGTGTAAAAATGAGCATACTTGGAAAGGCGATCCACAACCACCATTATGAATGATTTATTTCCCGATTTGGGTAAGTCGGTAATAAAGTCCATAGAGATATCCTTCCAAATAGCAGGTGGAATCGGAAGCGGTTGTAGTGTGCTCGAAGATTTGATTGTTTCTACCTTGTTCCGTTGACACACCTCACATTCAGTGACAAAATTACGGATGTCTTGTTTCATACCATCCCAAAAAAAAGAACGTTTGACCCTGTCATAGGTTTTGGTGAACCCGAAGTGCCCCGCTATGGGTGTAGCATGAAGCTCAGAAAGTACTGTGGATTTAAGATTTGATTGTTTACTTAAATACAAATGACCTTTGTATCGAAGCTCATCCTAGAGCCAAGAGTACCATGGGGGAGCGGTAGCATTGGTCTGCAATTGTTGGATCAGATGCAAACTTTTGGGATCTTGTAGCCATTCCTGTCGCACAACTTGGAGCCAATCTAGTACAATGAAGGAAAGAGAAAAAAGGGATCCTTCTTATTCATATTTTCAGGACAGTGCATCTGCCACTACATTGTCTTTGCCCTTCTTGTAAATGATCTCATAATCATATCCAAAGATCTTAGTCACCCTTTTTTGTTGCTTCGGGGAGGAAATGTGTTGTTCCAGAAAGTACTTGAGGCTTTGATGGTCTATCTTAATTTAGAAGCATTTCCACAAGAGATAAGGGTGCCACATATCAACGACATGTAGAATAGCCAACATTTCCTTTTCATAAATGGGTTTTCCTAGATTCCTCTCAGATAGTTGCTTGCAGGTGAAGGCCAGAGGTCGACCCTCTTGCATAAGGACATCACCGATTACTTTCCCTGAGGCATCACATTCCAACACAAAGGTCTTTGTGAAATAAAGAAGGGCCAGAAATGAAGTGGTGCACATGGTCATCTTCAAGGTTTGAAAATCTTGAGCAGCGGCTAGAGTCCAAGTGAAAGAGTTCTTTTTGAGGAGAGCAGTGAGAGGTGCTGCAATCTTTCCGTAATTCTTAACAAACTTGTGATAATACCCTGTTAAGCCCATAAATCCATGCAAGATTTTGAGAGTCTTTGGGTGCGGCTAGTCTTGCATAGCTTCAATCTTTTTTGGATCCACCCTGACGCCATCCTTGCCAACCAGATGACCCAAGTATTCTACTTCTGAGGAACCAAAAGCACATTTAGAATATTTTAGGAAAAGTTGGTGCTGAGAGAGTAGATGGAGAACTTGATCCACATGAGTAAGATGGTTTGTCCAGTTTTTTCTATAGATGAGGATATCATCAAAGAAAACTAAGACAAAATGATGGAGAAAGGGATGGAAGACATGGTTCATGAGGCTTTGGAAGGTGGAGGGGGCATTACACAAGCCAAAGGGCATGACCAAAAACTCATAGTGGACCTCATGAATTTGAAAGGTCATCTTGGGAATATCGTCCTCTTTCATACATATCTGCTGATAGCCTGAGTGAAGATCAAGTTTAGTAAAGAATTGGGCGCCACTCTATTCATCCAAGAGGTCATCAATGACGGGAATGAGAAATTTGTCTTTAATGGTCAGTTTGTTGAGGGAACAAAATTCGGGACACATTCTCCAAGAACCTTATTTCTTCAAGATCATGAATACACTAGAAGAGTAAGGGCTCGTACTAGGGCAGATAACGCCTGCATTAAGGAGTTCCTGGACCATTTTCTCAATTTCATTTTTTTGCGAAAAGGGGTGGTGATGCAGATGGATATTGGGAGGAAGGATTTCGGGTACAATGGGAATGGAATGATCATGAACACCATGGGAAGGAGGGAGTCCTTGGGGAGTGGAAAATACCATTTGATGTTTAGAAAGGAGGGCTTGGAGGTCTTGCGGCACTGGGGGTGTCTATGTTGCTTGTATTGCATTTAGTTGGGCAATGACACCAGAATGACCTTTTTTGAGAAGATTTTCCATGCAATGGGAACTAATGACCTCAGGGGAACCAACAGTGATGCCTTGGAATTTATATTGGTGGCCTTCCTAGTCGAATTACATGGTTAAAGCCTTAAAATCCATGAGAATGGGACCCAAAGTTCTTAGCCAGTCTGCACCCAACACAATGTCACAACCACCCATGTCGATAAAAAACATATGGGATTTTAGGTGGTAGTCACCGATTTGGAGATGCACATTTTCACAACACCCTCCACATTTCATGGAACCACCATTGGCAATCATGATTTGTAAATTGTTGATGGCATGGTTGTAGCAATGAGTTTCTTAGGCAATGTGACGATGAATAAAATTATTGTTGCTGCCACTATCAACCGGAATGATGACCTTTCGATGCTTGATGTAACCGATTAACTTGAGGGTTTGGGGAGAGGAGATGCCAGTGAGATCATTGAGGGAAATGACTAGCTCCACTTCAGGGGGGGGTCTGAAGGAGGGTTTATGTTAGTGATTTCAGGTGACTCAGACACAAGGGGAGTTTCAACATCCTCTTCTGAAATATCCTCAGAGATGGCCATAAAAATATTTTGTTCCTTACACTTGTGGCCTAGGAAATATTTGTCATCACAATTATAACAAAGGCCTTTGAGTTGGCATTCAACCATTTCATCCCTGGTCAATTTTTGGATCTATAATGGGGCGGAGGGAGTAGTAGGATTTATGGGTTTAGGCTGAGGGGTAAAGGAGGGTTTTCGATTTTGAGAGGATACAACCTGTTGTGCTTATTTATCCCTTTTAGTAGCCTCCACCCAACTCGAGGGTCAAGCCATGAGGACATGGGCCCGAATCTCCTCCTTAAGGCCACTGATAAAACACTCTTGAAAGAAAGCATCAGTCATGCCCTCTATTCAAAAAGCTAGGCTCTCAAAGGAAGCTATGAAGTCTTCTA
Source organism: Picea engelmannii (assembly GCA_009831015.1). Classification (NCBI taxonomy): domain Eukaryota; kingdom Viridiplantae; phylum Streptophyta; class Pinopsida; order Pinales; family Pinaceae; genus Picea; species Picea engelmannii. The sequence continues at coordinate 168,317 of ML794059.1, forward strand.
TCGTTCCTGATTGTTTCAACTTTGTCAAATGACCCAAATGGTTGGTCTCCATGTCAAAGCATTCATAAATATTAGTCACAAATTGGGTCCAAGCAATATACCCTTGACAGGAATTTTTTCTCCATTGCCACCATTGCCAACGTTCTTGATCTAGATGGAGAAAACCATACCGAAGTTTGGCCAAGTCATCTGTAATTTTGTATAAAGAGAAATAATGTTCCATTTGGGTTACCCAAACAGTGGGGTCTGAGCCATCAAATTTAGTCACATCCACCCACGGAAGGCGTAGGTCACATTGAAAGTGATGGGGATGAAAGGTATGGGAATGGGAGAAATGTTCACCTTCAGTCTTTGGAGGTGCTTCAGAGAAAGGGTCATCTATAGGGATCTTCAGTTTGGTGCAGAGTGATGCAAAGATAGATTCAAGATGGGTGGTCAGTTCTTGTTTGACTTCCTCCATTGAGGACTGCATGGTTGTATTGATGGATGAATCGATGGAGGCAACAATAGCACTGAGTTGTTTCGCTTCTTTTTGGTTCTTGAGGAAACCAGATTGCAAGGTGTTGAAGCGAGATTCCAGATCTTGGCTACGGGTATGGGCCATGAGGATGGGTGAATTGAAAAGGGGCAGGCGGGGTCAAAAATTTTGCCGAAAAATGATATGGATGAATGTGATAAGGGCGAAGAGATGAATCTAATGGAATAGGTCTCAAATAATGGTGAAAAAATTTCCAAACCATTTTTTTTTTTACACCTACGGAGTTGTACTCTGGTCTGAAGAATACTGTAGTGATGAAATCCCCAAATGCTTAACCAAAAATAAATGTGTATTTACTTGGCAACTCAAACACAGTTGCGTGGCAATAGATCTTGTCTGTTTTAATTTGTTTATGTTTCTGTCCCCCAAGGGTTAGGTATTCAATCATTATACAGACAAGGATTTTCCCTATGCTATAGCTCTCTGATATACATCTGGGGTCCAACAATAGTACTCGGCCCAATATCTCAGGGCACTAACTAAGAAGGATAGACCGTACCCTTAGTCGTACTACCGGACTACCCAGGTACTAGAGAGTATCTTCTCGAGTGTTGTTCTCGGTGGCACTATAATAGTTAGGTGGCCAATAGGTTTATCTAAAGAGGGCTTCAGGAAATCTAGGCCGAGTTGTACACAGGTGTTGTCTGATGCGCTACCACTCGAAGGGGTACCAACAGGGGTTACAAGGGTGGCCAACAGATGTGTGCTTAAGAACCACTTGTATTTTTTGCGTGTATGAATCCCTCAACCGCAGGTTTATGCATGTAACGATAGATCTCTGTGGCTTAAAGACGTCGGAATACATCTCTACCCTAAAAAAAATTCCCACAATTTCTGCCAAGGAAAGTGCTTTGATACCACTTGTAATATACCAGATATAAAAAGTATGCAGAACAGAAATAAAATGCTAGAAATGGCAGAATAAAAGTAATATAACCAGTATAATCTCCATAATAACACATCAATGATATAATAACAACAAAAGAAATAAAACTTTGATTCAGAAATCAATGTTCACGGGCCTCTTCAAGGGGGCAACCTCCAGTCAAGTAGCGCTTTGTTACAATAATCTCCAAGCTAGGGTTTTCATACCCTCGACCCTTATTTATACTAAATATGTCGATCAAGAGAAGCATCTAGAGGAAGATCCTTCTAGAAGCATAAGCTTCTATTAGGTCTTCTTACATCCGCCTTATTCTATTTTATTGAAAGGCCTTATTAATATTTACCTTTATTACATACGAATATATTGATCTACCTATGTGTAGGTTAGGACCCTAACAAAACTTGGTGCAGGTGGAACTAGAAGTCGAGTTCCAAGTGGAACCTCTACACATTCTAGACATGAGAGAAATAGCACTACAGAACAGAGCCCTCGCCCAGGTAAAAGTGCAATGGAATCACTTTAGTCCTAAGGAGACCACTTGGGAGTTGGAGGGAGATTTTAAGAAATCTCATCCAATCCTGTTCTGAGAAAGGGATGAACACTGAGGACAATGTTTTATTGAAGGGGGAAAGGATGTAACATCCCCCCCAAAAAATAAATTATTTTTAAGTCTGAAAATGCTTAGGAATTTATTTTCATTTTTGGTAAATTTGAAATTGGAAAATTATTGTCATTTATGGCAATTCCAAATTTCGAATTTAGTTAATTGTAAATTATGATTATGACTGTTGGGAAAATATTTGATTTGACCCAACTAACTCTTTGACTATGACACTTGTAAGAAAAAAATATTTTTATTTTTATTGTTGATGGACAAATGGAACAACCAGGTTGAAATTAGCTGACTAGGACTCCATGAGTGGGGAACATGCTGGAACTACCTCAGGGCTAAATGTTACAAGTGGAAAATCAAGAATTTGGCCATTGGCAGTCCCTAAAAGTCAAGGATTTGGAAATATACAAAAATTCCCAAAGGGGAAAAGACCTAGGCACAAAGGCTTTTGGCATATATAACATATGGGAGGAAGCATGATGGTTCCTAGTATGCTGGGGAAATAAATATCTCTTGTTGTTATGAATATTGTTTTTTGAGTGTGAGGCAAGGATAAGTTTTTCTGAAACTGAAGGACTATTGCTAAGGAAGAGTTTTGGAGTTCATCCTCATGGATTCAAGGTCATGCTAGCGGGTGAACCGAACAAGTAGATTGGTCGTTTTGTTCTAAGGTTGGGAGGAACTTGGTTGTTCCATTTTTTGTTTGGAAACTGTTTAGATATGTCTATCTACTCTTTCTCTGGTCAAATGTTATTTGAATTTTTGGATTATAGAATACATCTGTTTAAATCTGGATGAATTTTTTTGTTTATTAAATTCTGATGGAATGGGATGAATTGTAGGATAAACCCTTACAGTTTAATTTGTAGGTGTTGAGTAAAATTTCTATGTATCTTGGATAGAAATGGAATTTGATTATGGAAATATATTAGGAGATACATCTATGTTAAATAAAATATCATTTCAATATTATTCTAGAGATCCCTACCAATTATGTGAATCATATACATCTAGATGTTCAGTTCTGCAAGTGAACTTTATACTGTGCAAACGCTAAAGGAAATTTTGAAAGTAAATCTGAGATTTAAATATATATATGTACATACATAACTATGTAGGTTATATAAGTAGGGTTGAATTAAATAGTGGAAACACCAGACCACGCCAGTGCCAAACGAAACTTAGCATAATTATCTATATATGTATAGAGATATACATATATATACATACATAAGTACTTATATAACTGATGTAGATGAAGTTGCATAACCGTTTCCTACAACTAAGTAAATTATACATACGATTTTCAATGTTTGGACATAGGAGAATTCAAACAGATCTTTCATTATTAAAACTACAAAACAATCAATGTATAATCCAATTATTCCCTTGTAAACCATGAAGAGGTTATTTGTTGTCAATTTATACAAAGTCATACTACAGAGACTAATTAAAATAACTCACAGTATTCGAATGGAAGAAAACAACGATACATTCAATTAACAAAAGAATTTAGAAGATCTGTATATCCATAGGCTCAAATCCAAATAGTCATAAAGAGAACACCTGGAGCGATAACCAACATCATCGGGACCCCAGTTATGAAAACCTTCAAGTCCAAACATTTAAATTGAAACATGAGTACCTTTCTTGAATAGGGTATGGTCCTAATCCATCGTGGCGACCATGTAATCCCTGCAAGAAAGACGAAATGAATTATTACCATCAAATAGAAGTCAAACAAACTTTAACATGTAAGTTAAATCATATAATATAACGAAGATCTCATCTTACAAGTTAATACTTATCTTGAAGTTGTCATAGGTAGGCTCCCATTCATAATCGCAATCCTTCAACATACTGAAAGGGGAAGAGTAAAGAGTCTGATGGGTACCCTCACAGTAAAATAGGGTCCCGTCATTAGATGTGATAACCAACAAGGAAAAGAAAAGAATACTAACTGATTTCACAACTGTAAAGTAGATCAAACATTATTCAAAGTAGAACAATCAACATCATACAACATATGATTACTACACAGAGTGACTAGTGGAGTCACAGAGAGTACACCGAAGTATGGTCAATGTAAGAATGAATTCACCCAAGAAATATTTATGAAGGAATTTAAATCAATACAAAAATATTTATGAAGGAATTTAAATCAATACAAAATACTTCGGTTTTCTTTCCCTTTATAATTTGAAACTACAACAAGAAAATCCAGATATTTCAAATGATAATATTGCATAGTTTAGAACATTTAGGCTAGAGGATTTTTTCCCAACTCAAGTTACATACGAAGTTATGGGATGCTAATCCACTTTTTAACTTAACATTTACGGACTGTTGATGAGGACAAGTTTCAATTAATTTATGCCTAGCATTAAGCAAACAGAACCTACGTTAAACTTTAGTCAAACACTATAGGAAGAATAACTCAATCAAAACTGAGGACATGATCGAACCGTGATCTTTATTTCCTAATTTTCCCACATTTTTGACATGAACCACAATTAAGAAAGTCACAGGCCAGGTGTCGAAACATTTCTTTTGCAAATGAAAGAATGTCGAGATACACAGGGATGACTTCCTGTTATTATTATCATTCCATGTTATGAAAACGATTCACGAAAGACATCAAGGGGCATATGCAGAGAATCAAGAGAATTTTGGAAAGTTCAAATATAGATATAAAGCCCCCATAGAGTATTCACGACTGTTAATTTAATAAAATCAAAGGAAAACGAATTTAACACCTACACTGCGTAAGGGAAAGATCTTTCCTCCGAATTAACCTAATCCCAATTTGATATTTAACACCCAAAACATTTCCACAAAGAAAGTAGGAAAACCACATAATAGTCAACGAGTCATACCAAAGAAACAAAGTATTGGGAAGACACAGGTAGAGAATATGCATCAATATCATATGGCATAACCACATATGACAAAGAATGAATAATCCAAGATGCAGTATATTCTATAAGTTTGTTATGGCCAAATTAACAAAACTGACATCCTCACTACCTTGACCTTTTCAGTTTAGAAAATGTCGATGGGTTCTTTCACAAGTTAAATATCTATCGTAGAGTACCAGGGTGTGGGAAGAAGACCATAACAGAGGTTAAGGGAGAAACCACGAAAAATTACTAAGTAGTGTCGAGTATAACACCAACTTTTAAAGAAAATGAAAAACCTACCACTGAAGCCAAATGACTATCACGTTAAGGAACTGGAAGGTAACCGAGGCACATTAGTAATACGGAGAGTCAAATACCAAGTATCGAAGGACGCTTACCTTGCAAAGGGTTCCAACCAGTGTTCTCCTAAACGTTCCATTCATCGAACGAGCTCCAACTCATGAATGTTGGCCATGACACCAAGACAAATAGTAACAGAGGTAGTCTCATAGTGGTTTGCACAAACACAGGGATATGAAATGAATGAACAAAACCATAGTAAACCCTCCAACGAGCCTAGTAATGGCGATAGGTACAAACTGTGTTGAGGCCATGTGAACCATGTGAGGTGGAAAAAATACAGTGGGCATGGAGGTTGAGCGATGGCCAAAGGAGTACAGTATAGTATATATTAAATGTCACAGGCATAGTCATTAAGCCAGACAACATTATCCCTGCAACTTTAGTTATTTCCATATTTATGATGAATTACAAGTACAAACCAGTTAGGGTTTTATAATGTGCATCATTGTTGTTCTAGTTATGCAATATCTCTTACCTATCGTCTCGTTAACACTTAATACCAAGTTAGTTACCTTGGATTCGTTCGATAGCAAGAAAACTTACAATTACCCTTGTTCTAGTCACAACCACCCTGAGTTAATACTTATGTGCACGGGTGTCAAATACTTATAGTTGTTATAACAAATGATAAGGTTTGTTAAAGGGTAACATAATTATAGTATGGATTCTGCGGATAGGATATAATTCCTATAGTCTATAACTATTGTATGCAAATAGAATGAAAGAGCAAGGTGGATATATGCCTTAGGTAGTAGATTACACCTTCGCCCTTGTGGAAGGTAGAATTGATAGTGTCATAATAAAATATGTACACCTAATTATATATGTAACTTACATCCAGGTCAAGAAGCGGTAAGATTAAGATATGGATGCCAAAGAAGTAGTAGGACCTTTCTATAATAATTTTAATGATTATTTGAATGTTTTCCTCTTTTAGACAAATGATCAAGTCTGGTGACCCTAAATATTTTTATTTTTATTTTGTAAATTTGGGAAACATTACAGCCCCTTCTCTGCTCAACAGTCCTTTGGTTGCCCCACTTCCCTTCCAAGGATTCAAAAATAGGTGAGACATGAAGTCTCAGAGCACTGTAGTTGTAGTTGGACTCCCTAAGGAAACCACTTCCCTAGAAATTCTCTCACCTAGAGAGAGTTTCTCACAGGCCTGACAATCTGCCTCTTCAATCTCACAAGCCTGAAAACCTACTTCTTCAGTGGAGCGTTTAAGTAAACCAAGTACAGGTTATAGTGGAAACAAATTTTTGGTATGGAACATGTAATGGAAGCAACCCAAATCAATACATGGAACAAGTGTTGCTTACAACAAAAAGGTACAACATCGACTTAGGTAAGTATAGGTGCGTTGTGCATCCCAGGAGGGATACAGGTTACCAATGATAACATGAAAGTATTGATATCTCAAGAGTGCGTGCAGGTTCCAGAGGTGTGTGAATGATGCAGAGGTTGACTCCAGGAGAGAATGGTTAGCTGCGTGAATGGTTGAGTGAGTGAATGGCTCAGTTTGTGGGAAACAGACTAATTGCCCCCACACTTATTTGCATTCTCCCTTGATGACATGTGGCTCTCAAGGATCTCATTTATCTCCACTTGGGATTCATTATCTTTCCCATAAGAGCTTAGGATAAAATAATTATTCTCACCATAGTCTTTAGGAATAGTATTATAATATTCCTTTGGCAATAATCCCTCTAGCTTAGCCCTTTTCCTAGTCTCTTATCCCCTCCCTTACCATTCCTAGTGGATTTTATTCCCTCATGCTATTTTATCGTGGTCAGTCTACATGCAATGGTGTATTATATTAATTATATGAGTGTTTACATATACAAAAATATGCTCATTGGCCTTTAGCATCTAGTATGTCTGGCCTAATCATCACATAATCCTCCTAGCTTATAATCACTTGGCTCACCATCCTATAAAAAATATTTAAAATTCAATTGGGGTTTAGTATTGGGGTATTACATTACCCTCCCCCTATTTATGCATTGTCCTCAGTGCATCTTATTTACATATTACCATCAAAATTTTCAAAAATCTTCAAAACGATGTGGGTATTATTCCCGCATATCATATCCGTGCTCCCAGGTTGCATCCTCGGGACCGTACTAGGTCCATTGTAGCTTTACTAGCTCCATGGATCGATTTCAGAGTCGCTTGATATTTCGGTCCAGTATGCACACTGGATGCACTAGAAAAGCGTCGTCTTTCTCCACCCGAATCACATTCCAATCAACAACATGATTAGCATCATGTACATACTTTTTGATCAATGATACATGGAATACATTATGAATAAAAATTGATGCAGGTAATGAAATCATATAAGCTACATGCCTAATCCTCTCTAGGATTTCAAATGACCCACAATAACGAGATGCCAACTTTGAACAATTTCCCAACTTCAGGGAAGTTCTTTTGGCCTTCACTTTTGAGAATACATGATCACCCATTTTAAATTCCCTATGAATTCTTCCCTTATCGACATAGATTTTATTCCTGTCCTGAGAAGCCTTTAAATTTTCTTTTATTTTTGACATTTTCTCTTCCATTTCCTTGAGCAAATCTGGCCCAACCACTCCTTTGTCTGCTAGGTTGTCCCAACTTATTGGTGTGTTTCACTTTCTTCCATAAAGTGCCTCAAATGGGATCATATTTAGAGATTCTTGGTACCCATTGTTGTAAGAAAACTCTACCAGGTGTAGATAGTATTCCCATTTTGATGGTTTGTCCATCACATACATCCTCAACATATCCTCAATCAATTGATTCACCCTCTTTATCTTCCCATCAAATTATTGATAATAAGTCGTGCTAAAATACAAATTTGTTCCAAATCCTTTAAATAATCCTTCCCAAAAATTTGATGTGAATTTCGGATCTTTGTCAAAGACAATTGTCTTGGGTATACCATGCAATCGAGAAATTCCCCTCATATAAATATCAGTAACGTTAGTTTCTTTGTGAGTGAGCTTCACCGGAATGAAATGGGCAACTTTATTAATCTTGTCCACCACTACCATGATAAAATCATGTTGCTTGCTTGTTCTGGGTAGTTTGGTGAGGAAGTCCATTGTTACCACTTCCCATTTCCAGTCAGAAATGGTTTATGGATGCAACAACCCAGCTGGGTTTCCATGCTCACCCTTGACCTTTTGACACTCTAAACATTTGGAAATGTACTCAGCAATTTCTTTCTTCATTCCTGGCCAATAATATTGGCTCTCGATAGATGCATTTTTTTTCTAATATCCTGGGTGTCCAACATATGGTACGTTATGCATTTCCCTCAATATCAGAATTTTCAATTCTTCGGAATTTGGTACATAAATTATTATTTTGTACATGATAATTTCATCATTTCCTAGCTTGTAGTCCTCAACTTTCTGCTGCAACTTTCATTGTTGTAATTTTGCCACTAATTCCTTGTATTGCAAATTTGATTTTGCATCCTCCAAGATTTTGTCTTTCAAATCATATTGATACATGTTGTTGGTTGTAGCATGCAACTCATCCACTCTTCTGCTGAGTGCATTAGCCACCTTGTTCTCTTTCCCGTTGATATGTTTTATATCAAAGTCATATTCACTGAGAAATTCCAACCACCTTCTATACCTAACATTTAGAGTTGGTTTTCCAAATAAATATTTCAGATCATGATGGTCTGTCCTTAACTCAAACCTTTTCACCATAAGGTAGTTCCTCCACTTCTTCAAGCCATGCACTATGGCTTCCAAATCCAAATCATGAATGGCATAATTCCTTTCATTCTCCTTCAACTTCCTTGATTCATAGCATACAACATATCCATTATGAATAAGGACTCCACCAAGTCCTTATTTACATTCATTTGTGCATACAATGAAATATTCATTTGGATCAACAATCCTCAGAATTAGAGCACTGATTAATAATTGCTTCAAGTGCTGAAAAATTTGTTCACACTCCAATGTCCATTCAAACTTCACTCCCTTCTTTTGCAAGGAAGTGATCGGGTGTACAATATTTGAGAATCCTGCAATAAATCTTTTGTAGTAGCCTGCAAAGCCCATGAATAAGATGAATTATGTCACATTATTTGGTGTTGACCATCCTATAATGGCCTCAATATTTTTAGGATCCCCTGTTATCCCTTCCTCACATATGATAAGCCCCAAATAATGGATTTGGTTCTATTAAAATGAACACTTTATCAATTTGGCATAAAATTGATGCTGCCTTAATACTTGTAATATCATCTTCAAGTTTTTCTCATGCTCTTCTTCTGACTTGGAATATATAAGAATTTTATCCAAAAATACAATGACAAACTTATCTAACTATTCTCTAAAAATACCATTCATTAAACACATGAAGACAGTTGGTGCATTTGATAATCTAAATGGTACCACTATGAATTCATAATGGCCATAGCTTGTTCTGAAAGAAATTTTGTTGATGTATTCATCTTCAATTCTTACCTGATGATTTCCATACATCAGATCAATCTTGAAGAATATTTTTTCATTCTTCAATTGATCAAAGAGATCATCAATCCTTGGAAAATGATACTTATTATTTACAGTTACTTTGTTCAACTTCATGAAGTCAATACAAAGTCTCAATGTTCCATCTTTCTTTTTCACAAATAATACTGGAGCACCCCAAGGTGACACACTTGGGAATACATACACTTTCTTTAGAAGCTCTTCAAGTTGAATTTGCAACCTGTTTAATTCTGATGTACTCATCCTGTAAGGAGTCTTGGATACTGGAGCTGCTCCAAGCATCAGATTTATGGAGAAATCAATGTCTCTTTTAGGGGGTAATCCTGGTATTTCATCAAATACATCCTAAAACTCCTTTAGGAATGCATAATCCTCAATATTTGACACCCTTTCCTATAAATTTTCTCCAGCTACATTGCTAAGATTTTTCTAACAGTTACTTCCCTGTGAATTCCCTACACTGTCCTTAGGTTCACTTCCTCATCCAGGAAAGTAAATTCCTTGTTATGACAGTCTAGGATAGCATGGTGTTTGTATAACCAATCCATCCCAATTAGACAGTCATATGAACCTAAAGGAAATATGTTCAAATCTTCCTTGGTGCTCAGTCCATTCATGTCCACTGGGCATGACTTAACCATCTCATTAACATTTATTTTGGCTCTGGTAGCCAGCTGCACCGACCAATATTTTCCATGATTTCTTCTTGGAAAATGAAATATTTCCACCATCTTAGGATCTGTATAACTATGACTAGCTCCTTAATAAATTAAAATTGAAATGATTTGGTTTTTTATAATACCTTTCACTTCAATCATGTGTGATTGAAATTCAACTTGCTTGTTGTCCAGGGATGCATAGATCCTAGGTACATTCCTTCCCATGTCCTCCACTATTTCTACTTGATGTACATTGTGAGCAACTATCACTTTTTCACTTATGTAGTGACAATCTCTATACATATGATCTCCTTTACAACCCCAACATTGAATCAGTGGTTGTATTGGCCTTTCCCCACTCGTCTCAATTGTTTTGGGATCTCTAGAAGCTAGTTGTCCCTAAGGACTATTTCTGAAGAATGGTGGCTTATTCCCCTTCTTCCTTTGTTCCATCTTGAACTTCTTCTTGTCTTCCCAATATTTTTGTAAAGTTGTCTTTCCATTGTCCTGATAATATAGGAATTTAGCTCGCATTATGGTCTCTTCCAAAGTTTTGGGATCATCATATTGTATCTTTTCACTGATGAATGAGGGTAGCCCACTCAAATACCTCTGAATATTAAGTGTCTCATACTTGATGAAGGAGACATACTTGAACAGTTCCAAAAACCTTATTTCATACTCATCAATGGTCATACTCTATATCTTGAGTTCAAAGAACTCCTTCATTTTCTTTTCATAATATCTCTTAGTAAAGTATTTATTTTCAAAATACTTCTTGAATTATTTCCAAGTAACATTTTTCTCTTTAATGTGTTGCACCTTCACAAGTTGGTCCCACCACATAGATGTCTTTCCCTTGAGCTGGTAGATATAAATTCTTCCTTCTGGATGTGAAGAATACTTATGAAATTGAAAATAATTTCTCATGCCTAGTAGCCATGTCTCTGCATCTTCATCCTTCTTGTGCTCACCATAAAATGTAGGAGGTTTTATTTTTTTCATTTCCCCTTGTAGCTCATCTACCCCATACCTCTTCTGATGCTTCCTGATAGGGGATGGACTTGATTTGTTGTGTGCTCTCCTTATGGAATTCCTTGGGGAGTGATGGTGATGTCTTCTAGTCCTTCTTGATCTTCCTTTCTCATCAGGAGACCTATGAATTCTTGATTTTATTGAGCCATTATCATTTTCAAATTTCTTTTCAATTATGTCCAAGCTCTGCATTAACTTTATCTTAAATTCCTCCTTCTACTCTTTGGATTCATAATCCTTTCATTATCATATATTTTACTTTGGACATCCTTCTGCAAATTTTTAATGGTCTCTACCATATTCATGTTTTCACCCTTTCCTTCTCCATGTCCGTTGGAGATTGTTCCTTTAATACCCATATGGACATCCATCCCTCTGATCTCATCTTCCTCGTTGTAATCCCCTTATGTATCTTCCATTTCTCTGCATTCTGTGTTGATCCTAATCTAATCTATTTGTTGTTAAATCTGCAAAATGTGCAGTTAACATTGCTCTTTTAGGCTAATTGTCTCAAAAATTTCATGAAAATATGAACCATTCTGGTTCAATAATATATCATACTTCTTTATTCTATTTTTTGAGAAATTGAATATTCAACTCAATTTTCTGGGTGAATAGTTATGTTCTACTGTCCAAGATCTTTCCAGTAACTAATCCCTTGCTCAATTCTGATTCTTGAGCATAGAGTTATGGATATCTGAATTTTTTTGTCTTTTCTTTGATGTAATCCTTGTACATTTCTTCTTCATCTAAAGATATGAAATAGCTCTTGGACCCATGTTGAAGCCTATTTTTACATTTACAAGCCTTCTTTAATTCTTTAGGTGCAGGTATGTACAAATATGCCCCCCCACAAAATCCTTCTTTTACCCCCCTTTCTGTCCTTATCAATAAATTTTGGGGCACTAGCACTATTTCTTCAGCCCCCAATCTCATGTGGCCATGGGATATGACAAAGCGATTAACCAGAAGGTGCTTTTTCAGAGATTCGGGACTTCAAGATTTGGAGGATCTTACTACCTCATTCCTTATTTCTCCTGAATTTTGAACTGTCGAATTCTTGCACGATACCTCTTCAGAGCTTCGGTACTTTGGAGTTTCAGAAATTTGGGCTTCGAAAGTTCCACCTACTCTGCACATCATTCCCTTTGAAAAACGAACCAGAGAATTCCCAAAGAATATCTCTGAATCTTCATGCTTCAGAGGTTCTTGCATCAATTTACTCACATTCCCTCAAACGTCGAATTGGAGAAATCCCAGAGTCTTATTAGAAATCATGCACGAGGGGGTTCTACGTGGCAGAAATAAGAAGCTTGTTATAGCCCTATAATTCGTAGGATCAACTGGTGACTGGAAATTTTTACTCTTGATGTAGTTTGGTTGTAAATAATATTTCATTTTTTGCAAATTATTTTAAAAAAGAAAGAAAAAAGAAAGAAAAGAAAAAGAAAGAAAAAAGAATAAAAGAAAAGAAAAGAAAAGAATAAAAGAGGGCATAAAATAAAATGACATGGCCCCATGAAATAATGATGACTTGATCCATACAGTTCAATCATGGTTAAGTCTTTTTGAATTTATGTTGATAGGCTTACACTAGTACATATTGTAAAAATTCTGACGTTTTATTTGCAGCGTTATGGACAAAATTGTCCATATTGTCGCAAAATAGAGGAAATTAAAAAAAAAAAAAAATCATGTTGCCCCATAACGTCGGTCTTGCCACATTGACGTCTCTCTTGCCACGTTAATGTCTCTCTTGCCATGTTAACTTCACTCTTGCCACGTTTTCCACTGGAACGTCTCTCTTGCCACGTTTTCCACTGGAACGTCTCTCTTGCCACGTTTGTGAAGATATATGTCGCAATTGCGACGTTTTGGAAACTAGGTTTTCCCCTCCAATGGTCACCTTAGTATGTTCACCAAGTCAAAATACCAACGGTCACTTAGGACTTTTTTACGTTGGAATTGCAACGTTACAAAATCTATAAATATGTTGCATTTGACGGATGTTGTGACAAGTTTTCTATAATAATGACACTTCAAAAAGGGTTTGCGGGTCTTCTCGGCGAACAAAAAATAGATATTTGTTTCAGTATAAGTCTGTGGGGAAGAATATCAGAAAACATTAGAGCTGAATGGGTTCAGTGTCATTCAGCATGCCATCTTCAAAATCTTACTTCTTGATCTTGTTTGCATCATAAATTTTCACCATAATATTGATCATTTCTCATTTAAATATTTCACAGTGCATGTTCTTCTCTAGTCTCTCCAATTCTTCTAATCATTTTTTAAAATATTTTGTTGTCTATATCCTCTATGTTACTTCTATTTACAAGGATAACACCTAGTTTTCTATCGACATTATTGCTTATTCGTCAAAGGTTTTTACATTTATCATTTCTTCCATGTTGTCCTATATTCCGAGAGAATAACATGAAGTCAATTATTGTAGACTAATCTCTTCAAGTCACATATTTTGTGAGTATGGATGCAAATACCTTGTTCATACTCTTTGTTAGGACATTTTTGCTAGGGTAGTATGGAATACTCTTCTAATCAACAACCTTAAATATCCGATCAACCATTTATAAGTGTT
>ML794059.1:197253-211082 GCA_009831015.1 Picea engelmannii
ATTTTGTATCTCCTATAAAATTCTTTAAAACCATTTTAATTTTTTAAAAATATATATTTTAAAAATTTGATATCCTTACATGTAAAATGTAGTTGTAGAGTGTTGTTCATGCAGAGGCATGTTTGGCCTTGAGCAGAATGTCGCATAGAAGAGTACATTGGCAGACTTCTTTTGGTACTTATGAAAGACCCACTTTCTACTACCAAAGAGGCACGATGGAAAACCTAACAACTAAATGGAATTAACAGTGAGATGTGATGAATCATTGCAGAGATTTATTGTTTTCATGTGGAATTGAATAAGTAGAATTGAACTGGTGACTTTGAAAGTTAAAACAAAACCTTAAAAGCTATGCATTAAAGTTGAGAAATTATAAATAAAATGGATTCACCTAGAAGTTCATCCAGTTTACCATCCATTTTTAAAATTAAGAGATTGAATTTGTAATTAGATATTTATGCACTGTAATTATAAAAATTCTACCAAAAATTCATATATGCAGATTATGAAACTATAGGTCAAATTTGGTTAGAGGGAAAATTTGAAGTCTTCATTGAACCTTAAAAAAAATTATGATTATATCGTCTTTGTTTAGAATCCTCATCTATAGTAGCTGCAACGATGGACAAAGAATGATGAAGAGGTAACAACACTATTAACTGCATGAGAACAATTATGCCTTTGGAAAAACTTTGACCAAAAAAAATAATTTACCTTATATTTTTATGAACCAATTTTGAATGTCCTTATATTAAAATATACATGTATAAAACATGACACTTTGTTAGATTAGAAATTTTGATTAACCATCTTAAATTATAATATGTTGTTAAACATTTCTTATGTTTGAATGTCGACCAGTAAATTTCGTGGATATAACTGAAATTGGGATGGTCTACAAATGCTTTCATTGCCATTGTTCATTTTCAGTTTTATGAATCTGTGTTTTTATGAAAATAAAATAAAACAGACTATAATCTGGTAATAATCCATCTTAGAACCAACATGAATGAATAAATGTGAGTGCGAAGGATAATTATTACACACTCCAGGCCAAATTTCCATTCCTATGATGGCATGTATGTGGGAGCTCCTTGATATCAACTGCAAAATATGTGGTGGGAGCTCCTTGATATCAACTGCAAAATGCTCTTGAACCTGCCTGAGGACATCCTCCTCTGATGAAGAAGCAGAAGAAACAAAGGTAATTGCAATACCCTTTGTACCAAACCGTCCAGCCCTTCCAACCCTGTGAAAATAAGTATCTGCAGACTGAGGCATGTCATAGTTAATCACAATATTAACTCTTTCAATATCAATTCCCCTACCCACCAGATTAGTTGCAACCAAAATCCTCTTATTCCCCTCCTTGAAACCTTTATATCTAGTCAATATGGGACATTCCAAAATGAATGCAGGTAGAAGGAAAGTTGGACTCCACCAGCAGATTGCTTAGTTCAGAAGCCCTATTCACACTCTTCAAAAATATAACCACCTGGTTGAAGTCTAGGACATCCAAAAAATCGCTCAGCTTCCTGTTCTTTTCCATCTCAGCCAGTTTTATGTAGTGCTAAACTAGACCATGAAGTGTAAGCCTAGCCTCATCATCAACATATATCTCCATAGGATCCTACATGAATTTTTTGTAGACATGCCTGATTTCCTTGCTCAATGTGGCTGAAAACATCATAACCTGCTTGTCATGAGGGGTCATATTGAAAATGGCATGTACATCTCTCCTCATGTCTATAGATTCTAGCATTTTGTCACATTCATCCAGAATAAAATGCCTGACATTTTTCAGACTGAGATCCTTATCTCTTTCCAATGCCAGTATCCTTCCAGGGGTCCCAACAACTATGTCAGGGCATTCATTTTTTAACATTGCCTTGTGCATTTTGATATGTAGGCCTCCATAGAATACAGACACCTTCAAGTCTTTTAGATAAGTCATAAACCTCTCGAACTCATTGCATATTTGGTATGCTAATTCTTGAGTATGGCATAGGACTAGGGTAGAGACTTGCCCTTTTATAGGTTCGATTTGGTGCAGAGTTGAAAGCATGAAAACAACAATTTTCCCCATTCCAGACTTGGCCTGGCAAAGTACGTCCATTCCCAAGATTGTCTGAGGAATGCACTCATGCTGGACTTCTGAGGGATGTTCAAATCCAGAGTCAACAATTGCTCGAAGGAGTGATTAATGACTTTTAAAGTGATTAATGACTTTGACATATTGTTTCCAACTTGGAGATAAATCTGTTGTTCGAGGGTGTTTTTGTAAGGAATACTCTCATCTTAAGTTGTGGATCCAATATGCTTAGTACATAACAGCTTCATCTGATAATTTGTTAGATGATAGATGGATTGAGTGTGACTCTAGAAGACCATGTATGTCAACAATTTGAGCCTTTTTTACAGATATAAAGCGAATGACAGTCCCAGAAGAAGAGATATGGAACAGTCATGGCTGCATTCAGCCACATATCTGCAAATAGTGAGAATATATGCTAGCAGGACTTAGAGTGATACACATTCTTCTAGTAGAAAGGCATATCTGAACCTGGAGATTAAATTTAAAAATGACCTTTATATGGTATCAAGTATATAGTTGTGCCTTCAACAAAGTGCTTCAGTGGAATGGAACAATCTATCTAGAGGGGAAAAGACTGTTGTTGCTCTTACTTTATTGTTTTCTATCCATGGTCACAGGTCTTCTTTTTTATTTGGGAAAAGTAAATAGTTTCTAAAGTTGCATCTTTCATCGAAACTTGGAAAGAAACTGCTCCAGAATTCTAACATTCAACCTCAAGAAATAGGGTGATACATAAACTATTGAAGGACATCAAAATTTTGTTACATAGTCAGGAAGTCAGCTTGGCAGCCTCTATCACCTTCAACAAAGTGCTTCAGTGGAATGGAACAATCTATATTGAGGGGAAAATATTGTTGCTGCTCTTACTTTATTGTTTTCTATCCATAGTCACAGGTCTTCTTTTTGATTTGGGCAAAGTAAACAATTGCTAAAGTTGCAGCTTTCATCAGATTGGAAACTTGGAAAGAAACCGCTCCAGAATTCTAACATTCAACCTCAACAAATAGGGTGATACATAAACTATGGGAGGAAATCAAAATTTTGTTACATATTCAAGCAGTCAGCTTGGCAGCCATTATCACCTTATTGAGGCTTGCTTTGGGATTGAGAACAAGCCTGTTAGATACATATTAACAATAGTAATATTTGAGGAAGGTGTTGAAACATTAAATGCATGGCACAACAGACAGTTTCGTTGGCTCAGCCATCCATGGAGGCAATTAACTACAGCATGGAGCAGACATAATAATTACAGTGGAAGTGGATTAGTTCCTTAGCCTTTCAGATCTGATAAGAATGTATTTCCAACAAGTTTTTGAGGAGCATCAATCTAGCAACAAATGCACTGTTAGCATGATATCCTTTCTTACTGCTTAAAACACCAATGATATCCTTTCTTAGTGCTCAATGATATCCTTTCTTACTGCTTAAAACACCAATGATATCCTTTCTTAGTGCTCAACGATATCCTTTCTTAGGTTTTGTTCTTCTTCAATCTTGTTCTTGATGTTGCACATATTAAGGACCTAAGCCCACCTTGTGAAAGGCCTGCTAATTTTTAGTCAATTTAGCTGTGGACTAGCAGTAGGCCGAAGGGAATCTAGAAGTTTTATTCTGATAGATTAATTTTGGTTACATCTCGTTACAAGGATGTCCTCATAAGAGTAGGAATATTAAAGTCTGCAATCTATAAGCTAACCGGCCTCATTCTTTGTTCGTATTCATTCTGCCAAAATGACTCTTTTGTTCGTATTCATTCTGCCAGCCTCATCCACCACTGGGATTCAAAGATCTTGTTACTGAGTTTTTAAGGACCTGCAATGGATTGCCTTTATCTTTAAAAGTTTTTGGGGTGTCCCTTTGCAGAATGAATGACAAGTCTTACTGGGAGGACCAATTAGATAAATTGCACTAAATAAAACTTCCCGACGACAAATATTATTAGACATAGCATGTTATTTCATTGGAGAAGACATGGATATGGCCATAAGAATTTGGGACGGTTTAGGTTGGAGAGGTTTAGTGGGGCTTCTAAATCTAGAGAACAAGTGCCTCATGGAGTTGGACAGGGAAAATAGGATACAAATGCATCACCACCTGAGAGATCTGGGGAGGGAAATTGTGGGTCAGGAAATGTCGTTTCACCTTTGGCGTCCGACAAACAACATTCATGATTTGTGGCAGAAATCGACTAAATTTCTTGAATCATTCAAAACCTTGTGTCCATATCAATAATGTTTTAAAGCCTAGTCATTCAAACAAAAACAGAGTGCGAAATCCGATTGCTATGTTTTATTTGTTTTTTGTATGTTTTTAAACAATGTAAAGGGATTGAGTGAGGGCCAATAATATTCATAGAGGCAACGAGCCTGGGGAATTGACTCTGTGACTTCTTTCTTGTACTTCATAGCATTCAACCACATGAGCTAACCCACCGAGCTATTTATATCATAGTTTTTATAAATAAGATATGCAATTTTTATAGAAACTACAATATAAAATGTACAACTTGAGTGGACCTAATGGTTAAGAACATGTATTTCTTCCTTGGAGGTCATAGGTTCAAATCCAGAGGGGGGTAGTGTATGTACACCTCTGTAGACTAAGCAATGAAATAGTTGTGTGGAGGGGGTCCCTTGTCCCACAAACAAGGGGGTATCACGCACCAATTTGACATCTGGCTAGGTTGTGACATTAAATTAGATATTATTGTTATTTATCGTTGTCAAAGTAGTAAATGTTTAGGTTTAATATATTTTCCTTCCAGTTTTATGTGAAGGGTGTTTGCTAGGCTATTGACAAGATCCTTCTCTTAGCACGGTTTAGTTTCTTCCCCCCTCCCCTTGTTAGTTTTTAGCTCATGAGGTATCTTAGCATAGGCCTATGTCCTAGGCATGTTGATCGACACCTAAATTGACCTTGATCAACCATTTAGTATCTCAGCCTAAGTTAGACTTAGGCTTGCGGCAAAAAATTCACCCTTTAGTGGAATGTGGGGACCAGGGAGAGAGGGCACACCTCATGAAGGTCACTGAGTGGTTTGTGGGCCCCTTTTCCAAAGGGGGGCACACCACTTAGTGTAGAGTGGGGTCTAGCCCAAGAGGGGCACCCTAATCTTAGCCTTTGAGGCCCAAGGCTGGGCACACATATCAAGGTGAATGGGGGGTTTCTAGGGAGATAAAAGGAGGTTGAGCATGAGAGGACATGCACCATTCTCATTTGTGAAGATTGAGCAAGCGAGAGGAAGAGGGAGCTTGGGTTGGAGTTAGCAGCCGAGGCAAGGTTGCTTGAGCAAGAGAGGGCAGTAGAGGCAAGGGACAATTCTGGGCAGTGAGAGAGACCAAGGAAGAGGGCATTCCAGGCAGAGTGAGCAGGCCAAGTCATGGCCAGACTTTGCTACTGCATCAGAACTGTGCAGAGACCGAATTATTTAACTAGCATAGGCCATTTACAGGCCATACCAGCTAGAACAAGATCAGGTCGTATAGGGCCGAACTTGCATAGGCTGATGCAGGTCGTACAAGTTCGGCGGTACAGGGCCAGAACAGGCTGGGCCATACAACTGTTAGTAAGGCTGATTATTTGCTGAGAGGAATCGAGATTTGTCTAAGAAAATTTGTAAGAAATTTTCAATCACCCTGTTGCTGTAATTATTTCTCTTGCTGGCCCAATAAAAGCCCCTCTTATCTGGTTTTCCCCACACTGGGATTTCCTGGAAAACATCTGGTGTCTTGTGTAATTTATATTCTTGGTTGTGTATGCTTTTGTTGTTAAATTTTGTTTTCTATCTCAACTCTAGATTAACTGCATAAAGATTTTATATCAACATTTATAATTTCCGTTTAAGTTAATTTATTGGCAGTAATTTCAGTGACTGAAATATAGGTAGAAATCAACATGGTATCAGAGCGCAACCTCTAAGTACAGGACAACCAAAGTACTTGTTGTGCAGACAAAAAAGGTAAATCAACAAATGGGACATAAGACCAGATAGTGTGGATGAAACAGGGCAACAAACTGAGATGGCTAGTGTAGGCTAAAGGTTTGAGGACAGGCTGGATGGAGCCTCAAATTTATGTCCTTGGAGGGAGCATATTAGCTTGTTGTTGGAGGAGAATGGACTGTTGGAAATTGCCGAAGGAAAAGTGGTAGCCCCAACTGATCCAGTACAACTAGCTTCCCATGGAAAGAAGGATGTCAAGGCAAGGATACTACTTGTGGATGGTGTCAAAGACCACATCCTTCCACATTTGTTTGGCAAGAAGACAATGAAGGACATGTGGGAGGCCCTGGTTAAGCTATACCAGTCTGAAAACCACAACACGAATCTGTTGCTCAGAGAGAATCCGAGAAGCAAAAAGATGGCCAAGGGAGATTTGGTGTTCACTTACCTCAAAACGTTCACTCATATTAGAGATGAACTAGCAGCTATAGGAGAAAAGCTGGATGAGATTGAGTTGGTGAGGACAACATTGAATGGCTTCACCAAGCAGTGGGAAGTCTTTATCCAGGGAGTGGTGGCTCGGGAGAACCTCCCGGATTGGGAGAGGTTATGGGATGACTTCACCCAGGAGGAGCTGAGAGTTGATGCCACTCAGGCTAGCAACCTAAGAGTGAAGATGAGGAGAATGTGGCTCTTCATGCGAAGAAGGGCAGTGGAGAAGGAGGCTCTAGAGAGCCTGCAGGTGGGTCCAAAGGGAGCTTGGACCAGAGATCAGTGTCAGGGAATTTCATCTAGTATGACATGACATTGATGGATGAGCAGAATAACACATCAGATCAGAGTGTAGCAGAAGTAGCAGGGGGATCTTCCTGTTTAGAGGGAGCAGCTACAACAACAACAATAGATTTGATTGGATTAGAGATAAATCTTGGTGGAGACACCTCCCTCGCTAAGAGGGAATGTTAGTTTTTAGTTGATGAGGTGTCTCAACATAGGCCTATGTTTCCTAGGCATGCTGATGGACATCTAAATTGACCCTGATCAGCCTTAGTATCTCAGCCTAATTTAAACTTATACTTGCAGAAAAAATTTCACCCTAAAGTGGAATGTGGGGCCCAGGGATAGAGGGTGCGCCTCATGAAGGTGGCTGAGTGGTTTGTGGGCCCCTTTTCGAAAGGTGGGTGCACCACTTAGTGGAGAGTGGGGTCCAACCCAAAAAGGGTGCCCCAATCACAGCCTTTGAGGCCCAAGGATGGGCACACATCTCAAGGTGAATGGGGGGCTTCTAGGGAGATAAAAAGAGGTTGAGGGTGAGAGGACATGCACCATTCTCATTTGTGAATATTGAGCAAGTGAGAGGAAGAGGGAGCTTGGGATGGAGTTAGCAACTGAGGCAAGGTTGCTTGAGCAAGAGAGGGCAGCAGAGGCAAGGGACAGTTCTGGGCAATGAGAGAGGTCAAGTTAGAAGGCGTTCCAGGTAGAGTGAGCAGGCCAAGTCATTGCCAGACTCTGCTGCTACATCAGAACTGTGCAGAGACTGAATTATTCATCCAACATATGCCATTTACAGGCCATACTAGCCAGCACAACAGCAGGACGTATAGGGCCAAACTTGCACAGGCTGTACACAGGCCGTACAAGCTCAGCCGTATAGGGCCAAAACAGGCTGGGCTGTACAGCTGTTAGTAAGATTGATTATTTGCTGAGAGGAATTGCGATTTGGATGAGAAAATTTGTAAGAAATTTTCAGTCACCTTGCTGCTATAATTATTTCTCTTGCTGGCCCAATCAAAGCCCCTCTTAGCTGGTTTTTCCCATACTGGGGTTTCCAGGGTAACATCTGGTATCTTGTGTAATTTATATTCTTGGTTGTGTATGCTTCTGCTGTTAAATTCTGTTTTATATCTCAACTGTAGGTTAACTGCATAAATTCATCTTTTATAATTTATAGTTAAGTTAATTTATTGGCAGTAATTTCAGTGACTGAGATATAGGTAGAAATCAACACCCCCTTCAGGGACCAGTCACTAGGTTTTTTCCTGTGGCCTTGAGTGACAGGAGAGCCTTGGCAGATTGGTTCTGAGTTTTGCTCAAGGTTACATGGCCAGGTCCTCCCAAACCTCAACTCTTTCCTGAGGACATTATAAGGATGTGTAATGTCTCTTTCTCTATGGTTGGTGGTTCAGCAGGGATGCCTTCATCTTCCTCCTACTTCCAATACTAGTTCTGGTGTGACATTGAGGGCTTCCTCTTCTGATGAGGATGAGTATCCCTTTATCACGTTGCATTTACTTTTTGTCTTTGGCTATTTCTCTTATTTAGTAGTTTAGTTTATTTTGTTTTATATTTTGGATTTAGGAGTTGCTTCCGCAATCCCCCATTGTGTCACTACTAGAAATTACTTTTGAGTCCCATTGACCTACTTTTGTGGTCATTTCTGGACATTAATAAAAATATCTTATCTTTTCTCATATGAGAATATTGTCTTCATTTGGACTGTGTTTTCTATATGGCAAATATTTCATGTGTGTTCCAGTGAAGTATATGGCAAATATTTCATGTTTGATCCAGTGAAGTATAAAATATATATAATCAAAGTAGTTTCAAAATCTTAAATTGTTCCATATTTAGAGTTGTTATCTTGTCCACGGTGTTTTCTTTATTCCCTTTGTATGGGATTTAATTTAGAAAATCTGGGACTGTCTTTTGTTCGCATTGCAAAGGTTTTTTTGGATATATACAATACAATCAAGATATTTGATCTTGCAGTTGACCTATGATACTGTTGTTCAACTTTTGAAATCAAATTTTATTTATTGGATCTTGAAATCATTTTCCAATCTTTGGGTTAATACTTTCCTTCTTTATATCTGGTGAACAATATCTTGTAACACAGATACTAGCCCAATGCTCAACAAAGCATTCTAACAAGTAATTTTTTATTCTGGTGAATTTCAGGATGATACCACGTTTGAGAAGCAGGGTGCGCTTTTTGCTTTAGCTGTTTTAGACATTGTGCTGATAAATATGTAAGGAAAGAAGTCCTTGAAGATTATGGCATTATTTATTTATTTTATTACTTTGTTATTTTAAATGCTTATGATTTATGCACAAAATTTAGTTGTTTTCAGAATTGATAATTTGTTTGACTTTTAATGTATGTAGGTGGTGTCATGACATTGGTCATGAACAAGCAACAAACAAGCCATTGTTGAAAACAATGTTCCAGGTATACTTTAGTTTATTGAAGCCTTTGGAATTTTAAAGGATATTTGTAAATTTATGTTGACTCGTCTCTGTATATTTGAGAGGTCATGATGCGCTTATTTAGTCCCCGCAAGACAACATTCCTTTTTGTTATTAGGGACAAGACAAAGGTAGATATTGCATTACTTCTCATTTGTTGTAGAGTTTCAAATCATTACATGACTAGAGTCTTTGACATTTCTTTAGTTCATTTTTTATTTTTTAGTTTGAATTCACCGGTCTTCTTTTAATGAACGATTGGTTCTATTTATGTATAGATCCCTTTAGAAGTTTTGGAACCCATTCTTCGTGAATATATTCAGAAGGTAAATATGTTTTTTGGGTTTCTTGTCATTCAAATTGAAATGTGTTTTTTGCTTTCAGTCATTAGGCTAATCTTATATTTTGCATGCAGATCTGGGATTATGTTCCAAAGCCCCCTAAGCACAAGGAGACCCCACTTAGTGATTTTTTTAATGTAAGTGCTCTTAGTTAATTTAAAGTGTTGTTGAAGAATGTTGTTTGTTTGATCCTCCAATACTCTTTGGTGTTTTTTCTTGGACAATGCTGCCCACCTCTTTATTTACTGAATATAACTTATTCTGGATGTTTTAGATTGAGATAACAACTTTGTCGAGTTATGAAGAGAAAGAATAGATGTTTAAAGAACAGGTAAGTGATTCGATCCTTGCAATTTGAATGTAATGATATGCTTAGTAAACCTAGTTTGAGTTAACTTTTGCTTTAATTGTGACCATGGTCAATTTGGGTTTCTGACTACTTTGAGAATCATTTGGGAGTTGTGCTTTGCTCTTTTGTAGGCATACTTTATTACTTAATGTTTCCTCATGGTTTTCATCTTTAAAATACTTTGATATAGGTGTCAACTTGTTTCTTGGTTGTTGTGTGTGTAGTGAACACAAACTTTTCTGTGAAGGAGTAACTTAGGCTAGGATAGTTGACAATCTTAACATGCAATTGCATGTAAGTATATCATTAGTTGTGGGATACTTGCAGGTTGCTTTTCTGAGGTAGCGTTTCTTCCATTCCATTGTCCCTGGTGGACTTGCTGGTGACAGAAGAGAAGTTGTTCCTGCATCTGGCTTTCCTTTCAGCATACAACAGATCTAGAAAATTATCAAAGAAAATAAAGATCTCGATTTGCCCGCTCACAAGGTGCATACTGCTTAGGTTTGCTCTAACAAGTAGGATGTTTCTCTTGTAATTTTACCAGTTATATATGATATACCTTTTGAATATGCATGTGACAGGTGATGGTTGCAACTGTTCATTGTGAAGAGATTGCAAAGGAAAAAGTTGATCTCTTGACCATTGATGAGGTACTACTTTTGTCAATTGGAAATCTACTGTGTCGCAGGATATAACATGCTCTTAGATTGGAAAAAGTAGATATATTTTTTTGAATAGGAATCTCAAGGTTGGGGTAGAATGGTTCCTTCCTGGCTTAATTTTTTTTGCGTTTACATTTTTATAGGAGACGATTCTTTAAAATTTGTGTCATTTTCTCTTTTTGGCATTTCAACCTATTTTCCTCTATATCATGTTTGTGAACTGTTTAAAATGTAGAATACTTTATGCTTTATCTTAATCATGTCTCACAGATCTTATTAGTCTGAGATTTGCCTCAAGAAGGAACACCTATTTTTACAGTTGCTTTTCCTACAAAACTTAGTTTGGCACTTCCCTGTCGTCCTGTCTCATTTCATCCTTTAGGGATGACTTAATCTTGTCTATGCTTTTCTTTAATCTTTAAAACTATTGATGATGATTGAGGAAAACTCATACTTGTTCTGAATTATGTATTAGAATTCCTGGTATTTACAGATTACCTAAGAAGATTTATTTTCAGACTCCCTTGAGAGATGACAATTGTCACACTGTAAAATTTTACTAAAATTCTTGGGTCTCTACTTTCTACTATCTAGCCCTGTTTCTCTGTCAGTGTACTCTTAACTGAGGTGCAAGGAATTAGGATGGTTCCTGGTAGTCATTTATTATGACTACAATAGTAGCATGGACACATTTCCTCCCATCATTCATAACCACAACTTTCGAGACTCAGAATTTTCATGGTTCAAAAGTGCTAAACCATATCGTTTCAAGAACTTACAACTTCTTGCAACCGAAGATCAAAGTATAGTGAGGAGGGTAAAGTCATCAAATCCTCTATGGATACAGTGGTATAATTGTACCCACTCTTTCCTGCCTTCCTGGACTCCAATGAATAATTTAAGGGTTCTAGACATGACGAGAAACAAATTGGACAGACTATGGCGACACGATTCTCAGGTTGAAGCTAAAGTCTTTTCTCCACCTCCTCTCCATTTAATGGTAGATCTTTTCTATTGATGTACTAGCACAGGGATCTCTAATGCCTTCTAAGAATTTTGGAGATGAAAAAAGTATCATATATCATGTCTTATTATAGCTGCCAATAGGCTGGTATATAGGGATAAGTTTTCCATTAACTACATATTAATCCACGCATTGACCCAAAAATTTATATGGTTTTCTAATGTCACACTTTAGCAATAGATTTTATTTATTTATTTCAATTATTTAAAATCCTTTTTGGCAAGATCCCATTGGATATTAAAACAAAACTCTTATTGTCGAGCTGACGACGGTTCATAAATGCGGACGTACAGTCTCATCTCATTACTTGGAAGTAACATCTGCTACATCAATTTCCGAGCCAAACAAGCGTCTTGACATGTCACTGTATATCAGAGCCCTTGTCAGTATCCTCTTGCTATCATTTGGCATTCGATGGTTGTCACTGCAATCGATGACTCATCGTGGCCATTGAAAGATATATTGTAGGTTGTGATGCGTGCCGATTCCATACATAGCCATAGTACATAGCTTAAAAGATAGCTTCTTTAGTCGGGGACTGTGATGCATGTTGAATCCCGAGAATGCCTAGAAGCCACCGTACATAGCTAGGGTGGAGAAGATAGAAGTCGATTGTCGGGGAAGCCTTGTGAAGGTCTGTGTGTGGTGGTATTATCGGCCGAAGGAGTCTATAGGAGGTTGTCGCCAATTCCACGGCGCAAAGGAGCTCTTCCTTTCGGATAATTTCAACGAGCAGAGCGTCAATACAATTGAGGGAAAATGCAGTGTGCATACTTTCAAGAACTACACCAAACTGGACAGCGTCGTCTCTGAAGACTATTTCTTCCACTTTGAATACAACGTTGCAATCGGAGGGTTCATTCCCGATAGGGTGGCTGTGCAAGTCAGCGAGATCTGCTGTGAAATTTTCGTTTTGTTTTTCACCTCCCGGGGTTTTGATCTGTCGATCTCCGAGATGTGTCTTTAATGAAATGCCTTATGTCTGTCTGTTTCTTGTAGGCACTGCAAATGTGAAATGTCATACAACCCTGATGTATTTATGACTCAATGTGAAGCATGCAATGATTGGTAGGTTATGTATCTTCTTTGTTTTCTCATTCAAAACCTAGAATTTTGTAGGATCTACATGAAGTCTAGTCTCATCAATCACAACAGAAGTTTTTCCAAATAATGGCTTCTTCATTTAGGCCTACAACTTGTCCTAGCAAAAGAGGTCCAAAATTGTGATAACATGTTGAAATTTATTTGAACCAGTTTTGCTGAAAAACAAAATGTCATCTAAGTAAACCAACACAAATTTACCAAGATGTAGCTAGAAGATGTCAATGAGTTTGATTGACTGTCGTTGGTTGTTGGGTGGACTCCATGGCAAGATCAAAGTTGGATTAAAGGAAAACTAAGTTTTCAGTCCTAGTAGGCTACATATCCTACATCTGAAATGTAATGGACCTTTACTGGAGTTTCCCTTCATGACTAAATGAAATCATTGAATGCAGGAAACCCATTTTAAATGTCTTTGTTCCTTAATTTTAGGATGTGAATTAAAAAACTAGAGAGGTTGGTGATCAGTGTGTAGGATAATTTCCCTACCAAGGATGTAGTGTACCCATTGCTTGAGTACTTGAACCAATGCATAAACTCCTTGTCACAACTATTCTGGTTAAGACTAGCCGAGGAAAAAGTTTCTAACCAGTATGCTACTAGATCTCCTGCTTGCTTAAGAACAATGTATGTGGCATATTCAGATGTGGATTAGTTTTGGAAGAAGAAGGAAAGTAACAAATGTGGATTAGTATTGTCTTCTCAAAGAAAAATGAACCCTTGGTATATAGACAATGGATGCTCCAAACACATGACGGGAGACAAAGGCAAGTTTCTATCTCTAAGAGAAAGCAAATCAGGAAGTGTAACCTTTGGAAATGATGCTCCATGGAAAATAAAAGGCAAAGGTATGGTGAGCTTAAGTAATGGAAAAGGAAAAGCCCAAGATGTTATACTTGTGGATGGGATGAAACATAATCTGCTTATTGTAAGTCAAATGTGTGACAGAGGATGCGAGGTGTTGTTCACGTCCAAGGACTGCAAGATAAAGTCTGTAAACTCAGGACAAGTGGTGGCCAAAGGCATAAGGATAGAAAATAATGTATATGTGCTGAAAGAAAATAGAGA
>ML794059.1:252821-297181 GCA_009831015.1 Picea engelmannii
TATAATGTATAAACTAAAATATTGATTTACATTAATGTATCAAGTAACATACTAATTGTTTGATATGTCAATGTATCAATTAATTTATACATTAGTAGATTATTAATTAATAAAAGTCTAAGGTATTATTACATTAATAATGTAAATTAATTATTAAATTAATATATACATTATATTAATATATTAATGTAATATATAATAAAAATGTATAAAATAAAGTATTAATTTACATATGTGTATAATGTAATGTAATAATGTAATACATTAATAATATATTACATTAATAAAGTAATACATTAATATCCCTGATGGGGTGCCACGTAGCGCACATGGGCTACGTAGACTGGTCCAGACCCAAGCCATTAATATGTCAGGTCGGCTTCCTTCCCCTCACCATTAAATGGAAGGAAGCCATTACTACCCATCAAGTAGCGGAGAACAGTTCCCTCGCGTGAGAAAAATGGTAGTCATGAGGTGCAATAGATGGGGGAAGCTCGCTACAACGGTCATGTCAGGCCTCAGAGTTATCCTCCTACATAGCAAAGGATGGAGCCACTTTACCTCTTTGTTGCACCAACCGGGATGCTCTAAGCACTGGTACAACAACCAATTAGCTCCCATGACTCTTACCTTTCTCATTGGCACCCTCCCTTGCCCCACCATGCCGAGAGAAAGAGGCAGGCTGCTCCATGGCCCTACCTGGTACATTTTCATTGCTAGACAACAGAGGGTGCAACGACTAGAGCGAGCCTTGTACATAGCCAGAACTCAGCAAAGGGAGAATCCTAGAATGTCATCGATGGTGTACGTGAAGGAGGAGATTATAAACAAACCTATCTAGTTCCCTTCGAAATCCCTTCTCTTCATTGTACCATACAATTAGAAGCCCCCTAGCTAAATCGTAACAAGCATAAGTGCTTCAACCACAATCTCGCAAGTGCATGAGGCCACGGAAGAGAATACATGCATAATTGAGGAGGAATTTCGAGAGGAATTCATCCAACTCGACCTCGAGGACACCATTCAAATCAAAGACTTAGGCAAGGCAGAGGCAGAAGAGGAGCTTGGGACAACAGAGAAGATCGGGGCAAGGGAGGATATGGAAGTGTCTTAGGAGGTCTCAGGCAAGGCAGAAATAGTATTTTGTTTGGAGGTGGAGGGTGGCCCAGTCTTGGCACCACCACCACTCTCAACACTCCTAAATTTCATCTAGGAACCACCACCCTTCTTCCATCCAGAGAAGTTAGTGCTCATTTTTTAGCTCATAAGCCATATGGATGATCAAATTCACCAAGACACCTTCATGCATCAAAGAACTGACATGTTGTATGAGGCCTACTCGAATGCACAAGCAGACTAGAGGTGTCCGACTTGCGCCATACCATTCGTGCTCCAGCCTAGGAATGAACCCCTCAGTGGTGACCTGAGTGACATGACCTTAGGTGAAAATGGGTAATTTACTTGCTTTGATTATCACAAGAATTCTCAGCTCGACTCCTTGCACTACTACAAAGAATTTTGATAGTTATGTCTTTAATTTTCAGTCTATGTCTTATGTCTGTCTTGGTTTCCTAGCACAGTGTTGCAGAGACTTGAATCTGCCACCTTCACTAGTTTCCATTTGGTAGGGTAGATGGAGGATTGTCATTTTTTACAATGACATCATAGTATGCCACCTGTTCTGGTTTCTGCTAATTTGGCGGAACAACTCACAGACAACAACCATGTGGCCTTTTTGTATTGTAAAATTTTTATAACATGATTTTTCTTTTTTTATTCACACAAAAAAGTAATACATTAATAAAGTAGTAATACAATGAACTTAACCTTAATGTATTTAATAATCCATTATTAAAGTATAAATTAAAGTAATGATTTTTTTTTTGTAAATAAAGAGAGAGAACCTTGTATTATATCATCATGAATGTACATTTGTATATCATTTGACAACCACCTATTCTGCCACATAAGGGAAACCAGAACAGGTGGCTCCAAACGATGGTATGACTATAATGGTAGAGGTTTAGTTGAAAAAAATTGGAGCAGAAGATGAGAATTTTAACAGGAGATTCATTCCCCTTAACTATCCTAGGGAAGACTTCTTTCAAAGCTGCTATTTCTATGATGGTTACAAAACTGTAAAAAAAGAGTAAAAATAAAATCACTATTCATTTTGAAAATGAGAATTGACATGAACCAGAGACAGGGGTGGGTCACGTCAAGACTTTGGGGAACCTGGACGTCCATGGATGGTGTAGGCCGGGACGAGCTTCTGCTTGCAGGTGGGGCATTGAGCTTGAGAAGGGGCATCTAAGAGTTCTTCGAACAACAGATCTAATCGCCGATGGATGGTGCTTTGGATGTGTGCTTGCTCATCCCACCACTGCCAGATGTCAAAGAGAAGCTCCAAGTGCTCCGCTGTGAGATGAAACGTGTGGTGTGAGCGGTAATCAACACCGTCATTTCCTTCTTCAACACCGACCTTTCCTATGTCTTCATCACCATCATTTCCATTGTTAGCCCCATCATTACCTTCTTCCTCACCGACCTTGCCTGTGTCTTTCCCATCTCTTGTTAGTTGCCAACTTGGGGGGATTTCCTCCTCCATAATGCAACCCCCTTCCCACCAGTGTGGCTAAAATTCGCGGGATGTGGAGGGGCTGAGAGACGTTGGGGACCCTTGCAAATGAACGAGGCTTGGGCTAGGCTGAGGAGGAGGCTCAACCTCTTCCACCTTCATGCCCGAATGCTAAGGTGATGGAAGTGCTTCCTCTTTGGTTATGTTAGGGAAAGACGAAGTGAGTTGGGATGGCTGAGGAGAAAGCTCAGTCGGGGACAGGGTTTCTTATTTGGGAATGCGTAAGGGAGGCTGAGCTTGAGCCTGGGGCAAGGTGGGCAGGTTTTCCTCTTTTGGAATGTGCAGGGTGGATTACGCTTTACTGGAGGGTCTGCAGGGTTGGTTGAAATGAGCTATCAAGGCTCTCTTAGAAGATGTGAGCCGATTATTTCGAGTGAAGGAATTTTTGTTCCTGGTGGAACACCTTGGCTTGCCTCTGTCTCAAGGCATGGTGAGAACCAGGGAATGAGGGTGATGATGGTATGAGGAAGTACGGAGGTCGCACTGGAGGTAAGCGAAGAAGCCAGGAGGGTCAAGAAGCACATAACATAGGTGGTAACTATCAAACATTGGGTGAGAGCAGGCGCCTTAGTCAATTTTAATGCCGTAGAGTGCCATTGAAGTCCCTCACATCCCCATTGAAGGATGACAGGAGTGGTTCAAGAATCTAGTACTAGTGGCCTGGCTGGAGCACTCCTCCATGGACTTCCGCAGGTGCACTGAGTTAATATCCCCTATGGTGTATTCCATGGGGAGTTAATAGCATCGGGGGTGGCAACATGGGGTATTAACTCTCCCCACCAGCTTCTCCTTCCACATGTACCCCCTCTCTTTCCATTTGTCACCCCATCCGGGTGAATTAAATTACTATTTTTTATTAATATATAATGTAACATATTAAATTATTAATACAATCATAATATATTAATACATTGATTGTTACAATCATTAATGTATTAATATAATGTATAAAAAAAGTATTAATTTATATTAATGTATAAAGTAACATATTAATTGTTTGATACATTAATGAATGTACTAATTTATACATTAGTACATTATTAATTAATAAAACGTTAAATTATTATTACACTAATAATGTAAAAAATTAACAATATATTAAACACATCAATAAATAAATTAAATGCATTAACAAATACATTACTTCAATATGAATACATAATTTTTCCAAAAGAAAATTTCACATTATATTAAACATAATATAATCTTTTAAAAAAATGTCTTTTATGCACTGACAGCAACAAAAAACACCAATACTGTCGAGGCCAGAAAACATAGAGAATAGACTAATATTGAGGAAAAATGAGCCAAAGCTAGCAAACTTATATCCTTCGACACATAAACGAAAAGAAACTGGAAGTGTTTAATTAAAATAGGTTCCAGTCTAATAAGAGTCCATAGACATACAAGAGCAAAAACTAGTCGTAAGGATGGTAAATAAATATGTATTGAAGTGGACCTTCATGTCCATCCATCCAAAGGGTGTAAGCAATTCTCCTGCGACATCTGTGAACGAACTTTTTTTATTGGTTATCCGCTTCATAGTTCACCTCCCTATAAATATGAGCGAATGTAATAGATCTGAAAAGAGGATAGAATTCTACTATTGTTTCCTTCCACGCATCCATATTTTCCACCCTAAGATCACCTTTCCTCTTCAGTGAGTCTATGACGATCTTGGAGCCTCCCATAACATGTAGATCAGAAACTGAAAATGTAACCACAAGCACTAAAGTAGCCCATGCACCCATGAGCTCATCTCCAGTGTTGGTTCCTTTCCCACAATTCAAAATCCATCTGTATTCTCTATGAACAATTCAAAATCCATCTGTATTCTCTATGAACAATTCAATTAAGTGGAGTAGGTGGTGTCTTAAAACTTAAAATGAATACATTAATAAAATAGTGTTGAACTCAATGTATTTAGTAAACATCATTAAGGTACTAATACAAAAATGTATAATGTAACACATTAAAGTATTAATACATAAACACATTATTAATTAATGTGTTTATTAATTAATATATTGCTAAAATATTAATACACTAATAAAGTAATACATTATTAAAACTTTATTAAAACAATAATATATTCATAAATACATTATTAAAGTATTAATACCTTAATAAATATATTATTAGTGTATTAATATCTTAATACATACATTATTAAAATATTATTACATTGCCCAACGATTTGACTCGTAAAGTCTATGGAGGAAACACATGTTCTTAACCATTAGGCCCACTCAGATATATTAATAGTGTAATGTATTAATTAATTAATACATTTATACAAAATTAATTAATACATTGCTAAACTATTAATACATTAATAATATATTATTGCAATAATAATAAAAAAGATACATTTCATACATATAATATGTATTAAATGCATTAATAAATACATTGTTAAAGTATTAATATAGTAAAACATTAATAAAGTAATAATACATTGACCTTGACCTTCATGACGTTAATGTATAATGTAAAATATTAAATTATTGATACATTAATAATACAATATTAAAGTAATAATACATTAATAAACACACTATTAAAGTACAAATAATTTAATAAATACATTATTAAAGTAGTAATACATTAATAATACATTACTAAAGTATTAATACTTTAATACATTAATTAACAATAATCATGGTTGACTATGGTTGACCATGACCATAGTTGATTATGATTGAGTGAGGTTTATTATGGTTGACCATGCCCAAAGCTCACATCATATTTTATATTGTCACATTCTAACATTTGAAAATGTTTCTCACATTATCATGTTAAGTTATTTCTGTAACATTGCGATAAGGAGCCAATAAAAAATATTCCTCACAAAGAGAGACAATAAAAAATATTCCTCACATTGCAATAATGGAACTATACAAAATCTAATAGTTATGAATTATTACTATTATTATTATTATTTTATTATTATTATATAACCCATCAAAAAATTATATTTATATTTGAAATTACAAAGTATGTTCATTATTATTTTTAATTGAGATTTCAATTTATCTATTTACTTATTTATTAAATTTTAAATAATTGAAATGCCAATAATTTATTCAACTTAAAATTAATAATCCTTCAAATTTGATTACCAAGTAAAATTACATTATAGAAAATAAAAGTTATTAGAAATTTCGTTTCTTCGATTTCTGTTTGCAAACGGAATTGGTTGGTTAGAGAGCATTGGCGAAGCGTACCTGACACTAACTAACTAGAGATTCTTGCATTGATCCGGTCCGTCTGGTCTTTATTGCTTGTTAAATGGAGATTTTTGGCGGAAGTTTTAACATGAAGTTTTACTGGGCGACTCTCGCGCCTACTTACCTCAGTAACTAACCTAAAAATTGGTGAAGGGTATTTTCCGTTCTTCAATTATTGTGTGCATCAATTATTTTTTTGACTTTACAACAATTGTCGCGTCCATGGGCTCATCCAATCAGTAGTCCATAAATTTTTCATCCATTCCTTAGTCCATACATTTGTTCATTGTACATGAGAATCAACTTTATACGGAAGACTCTTCTGTCGTTACATTTGTTCATTGCACATGAGAATCAGCTTTATACGGGAGACTCTGAAGTCATTTCATTTTCTAATCCATGGGCTCATCCACTCCTTAGTCCATACATTTTTCATCCATTCCTTAGTCCATACATTTGTTCATTGCACATGAGAATCAACTTTATACGGAAGTCTCTTAAGTCGTTACATTTGTTCATTGCACATGAGAATCAGCTTTATACGGAAGACTCTGAAGTCATTTCATTTTCTAGTCCACATGAGATCTGTAAGGAAGGCTAAAGTTGTAGGGAGACATTGATATAGTGTTATTTATGACTTCCTCTTTCACTTGACATGGACAAGTGTCTGTCTTGTTTTCCAAGACCTCATTTTTACCATGCATGGACTTGACTTGTGGGTTTACTCTACATGGGTTTTGTTCAACATCAAAGGAGCATTTAACAATGAGTACATATTTATTATGTTGAACTAATTTAAATTTTTTATTTAAATAATTTCAAATATTAATAGAAATATTTTATTATCATTATTATTATTAATATAATTTTTTTTTTTTAATTTTTATTATTAAATTTTGGATATATATATATATATATATATATATATATATATATATAAGTTTTAAAATTTCTTTTTTTATATTTATTTCATATTGATAAAATTGATTATTAATGACATAGTAAAGAAAGAAAATTGTTGGAGAAAGGACACAAATTTTAATACTTCTACTGCCATGAAGATGTGGATATAGGAGACTTTAATGAAGGTCCCATTAAGCGAGTATCTTATGGGCATGCACTAATTTATTTGAGAATAAAACAAGAAAGTCAAAATACAATTTAATACTTTTACTAACTCAAAGTGGCCGATAAGGAGACTCTTGAATAGGAATATTTTAGTTCTTGGACCTTTACTAACTTGTATTAGGGACCTTTTATCTTTTGCACCTTTATTAACTCAAAGGCATCACAGACATTGATAAAGATGAATTTTGAATTAAGGACCCTTTGGCTATAGAGGAACATTTTAGAAAGGTGTGGGTGTGTAGCGACCTTTCAATGACACCTATATTTTGGTTTATAGGAGACATTATAAATCCCCATTTTCCTAAAATGAAGTTCATCAAAGTTGGAAAAGTATAATTCAAGGAGCCCTAAGAGACATTATAAAGATCCATTTCCCTCAAATGAAGTTCCTCCATGTTTGCAAAGTGCAATTTAAGAAGAATTATAATGGAAGTGATTTAGTCAAAAGCAACCCCCTAATGAATGAAATAAATTATCCAAAGAGTGAAGATGAAAGGGAATCATGCATCACCCCATATAGGGTGTAGGGGATGAGAACTATGTGTAGGCTTCAAACTTGTCCCTTCAGTTGGGAGGTGGAATAAATCTGGCATGATGGCAATGTATGTGCATTGGGGAGGAAGGATGATGGAGAAAAAATCACGATGTCCCTTTAGTACTTAGAAAAAATTAACCATTACTCCCACTCTAGTGACCACTATCGATCTTTGTGGCCAAGGGAAATACCAATCCATTGTTGCCATAATTACAAAAGGAGCTTGAAAAGAGAGGTATGTTTTTGGTCTCCATGGATTGGTTTTCTCAATTATTCGTTTTGTTGATTTCTATTTTTTGTGAATCTTTGTAATTGGTTGCGGCCTAGCCTATGAAAATCGCAAGTTTGAATATGATCTTGGAGGGATAGATTTTGGAGGGTTTGAATCATCCAAAAAGTACATGGTTTTTAGGGAGAAGGGGAACAATGTGAGCTTGTTCATTGGAAAAAGTCAACATTCTCTAGCACAATTTGAAGGACTGTCCTTGTTAGTAGATATTGAGATTCTAAGCTTCCTCTATTCCTTTGGGTCCTCTATAGGTGATCACTAGAAAGAGCAATATCATTTCACAAACATGCAACAATGCATACCATGCAGCTTAGCACTAACTTGGGGATTGTGAGAGATGAAAATAGTTAAATTTGTACAGCTCGGAGGACAGACTTGAGGAGGATCAAACAACCAACCAGATTTAGGGAGCGAATGGTACAGGAAATCATAGGATTAGTTAGGGATTGGATGAGAGGTTCCCAAGAGCTATTTCACAGGGAATTGTTAATCAAATGGATACCTAAGTATTTGGATGGAAGGGAACTCCAAGGGAAACCAAGAATGTGAGAGATATGGTTTTGGATGGTGAGAGGGGTATTAAAAAAGAAAATTTGGGATTTTTTAGAGTTGATGGAAGTGACCAAGGCTTCACTGAAGTCATTTAAAATTCTACATATCTTGAGGGATTACTTGGATGCAAGAGAGCCCATCATCATGGTATTATCCATGAATTGGCTATGAGAAGCAATAGGTTGAATCCCATGCAAGGGAAACATGCAAAGACAACCATCCAAGATGGAATCTTTTGATATATTAGCTTAGGCCTTCAACCATGATTATGTAGAGGAAGCAGGAGAGGGGATCCCCTTGACGGATACCTCTGGAAGGAGAAAAAGTCTTAGTAGGAGAACAATTGAGAAAGATAGAGAAGAAATCCAAAGAGTTTAGGGTGTGAATCCAATTAACCCACTCATTGCAGAAGCCAAAAGATAAAATAAGAGGCCTCATGTGCTTCCAGCTAGGTTTGTCAAAGGCCTTTGAATAGTCTAGCTTGAGGATCATTCCTGGTGTACAAGATTATTTTAAAGAGTGAATAAACTCACGAGATAGAATCAAATTATCTACAATATCAAGTCCATCTACATATCTAAATTTCTCTTTAGAAATAATGAAAGGAAGAAGAGGTTTAAGTTGTAGAGATATTACCTTGGTTATTATCTTGTATATGAAATTGCATAGAGAAATCAGTCGAAATTTCTTAGGGTGAGAGAGCCACTCCTCCTTTAGGATCAAGGTAAGAAAGGTTGAATTAAGAGTTGTTAGCACACCTCTATAAATTCAAGAGAGTCCACTAGTTGCCACACTTCTTCACGGACCATTTTCCAACATTTGTGAAATAAGTCATCGTGAAATCATCAAGACCCGAAGACATTCCACTGGGCATATCTTTTATTTTCTGGTCCACTTCTTTAATAGTGATAGGTATGAGAAACACTTCATTTTTTTCTTGGGTAACTAGAGTGGGAATAGGTTGCGTGATTTTAGTGATGGCATGTGAGCAGTATGGATAACGTTCAATTAATAGGTCCTTGTTGTAGTTAAAAAGTTCATCTTCCATCGCCTCATGCTCCAAGATATATTGTCCTTTATCATTTTCCAGTTGCATGATTCAGTTGACATGATTCCTATGAATCAAGGGTTGATGAAAGAAGTTTGTTTCATATGTTTCTCTTATTTTAGTAGGGAGTCACTACTTCCAAGGGTTATGAGTTTTGTTTGTATCTCTTCCATTCACTATTCTAAAGCTCATTGTGCCTGGAATATATTTCCAAAGACCTCTTTGTTCTAGTTTCGTAAGCTATATTTAAAATTCTTTAAATTCTTTTGAAACTTTTACATTAAGGTTCCATGGGAGATTGTTTCATTCAATAACCAAATGGGAGCATTTTCCTGAAAGTCTATATGGGAGAGATGGATTTTTTTGAACCTAAATGACTAGCATTGGGGAGATATTACAAGTTCTATCCATAGTTGGACCGTACAATGATTTGAACCATAGCTAGGATGTATACTTGCTTCCATAAGAATACCTTCCAACATGAGACGATCATAAACCAAAAATATGTCAAGATGAGAGGCAACTTGTTGAGAGCCTCAACGTTGATTTGACTAGGTGAAGGAGCTATTATGGGTTTCTAAGTCAATTAGGTGAAGATCATCGATTACATTTTGCAATCCCTCACTATCTCTATCTAGTCTTCTGATTCCCCCCTTTTTTTCCTCCAAGGAGAGGATAATGTTTAAATCACCACCTAAAATTCACCTTTTGTAAGCCATAATGGATCCCAAGGAAGATAAGATTGACAGAGAAGAGTCCTTCTCCTGAGGGGATTGGGCCCCATAGGAATATTTTATAGCTCCTTCTTTGCTCGAGCCAATGGCACGATGATGTATAGTAATAGTCCATTGAGTGGAGTAGAAATTGTCCATTATTATTGTTGTTGAGTTCCATAAAATTGAAATCCCTCTCGATTCCCCTACTGAGTTATTGTAGACATACTTTATTTGTCGCCAACATCTTGAGAAGGTTCTTTCATCTCCTGCATCGATGCATTTTGTTTCCTGTAATAGTAATATATCTAGATTTTCTGCCATAATATTATTTCAAAGAACCCTATACATGGTTATGCCATTCAAGCCTCTAATATTCCATGAGGAAGGAGGTGGAAAGGGATTTGAAGAATCCTTATGTGATCATTTTGATCTGCACCAAGTTTATCATAAAACTATCGACCTATTGGATGGGTTTTAGGGACAATTTGCTTCCTCATATTTTCCCTTCTTTTGGAATTTTCCAATTATCCTTTTGTAGGTATGAGTGGATTCCAGGACCACCGCCAAATCTGGATGTTTCTCCTATAGTATAATTCAAATAAAATTTTTGTACCTTGCGAGGTTGTTCTAGGGTGAGTGATTTCAACACCTTCTTTTGATATGCCTCTTCAAGTTTTTCTAGATCAATATCTACTAGTTATTCATCTTCTAGTTGTATGCCTATATATTCTCCTTCCTATCTGATTTGATCATCCTCAACTGGAACTTTGTTGACAAATGGTGAGACTTGCTCCAAAACAAGGTCTATGGTCTCTTTGGATTTACCTTTGATTAATTCCTTACCTGCATATTGATGTGTAATGCCCATTCCATTACGATAGCGAATAGCGATGTACAAAAGGAAAATATTTTTTTTCATTATTAAATTAAAACATCACCACAACATGAACAACAACACTATCGACACATCATCCAAATCAGTAACGACACATGATCAACCCATTAACATAATCAACACATCATCATATCAAATAATGACACATAATCGACAAGTATCATAAAAACAACGACACAAAATCAACATATCACGATCAACCAGAAACATCATTACTTTACTCCATCAACTTAGCCCATACAAATAACAAAAAAACTACCTGCCCAACCTATACTGCAAAGTTAGGACCTCCAAGACACATAAGAAATGGTCAAGTCTAGGATTCATGCAATTGATTTTGACCACTTAAGGTCTGAGGGCTGGCGACTGTTCTGAGGAACAATGAGGTGTCTAGTTCCCTTAATCAATCACAACTCATAACTCTAGACTAGGTTATCATTCATACATCAACATTATTTCATGGTGCAAGAAATATCTAATTACTCAATCAATCATACATCAACATTATTTTCAAGGCACAAGAGTAATCTAAGTACCCAATCAATCATACATCAACATCGCTTTAAAATTAAATGAAAACAAAACAAAATAGTTTCACTTAACAATTAAATGGATAAAAGCATACACCATTACAGATAGAAAGGAATTATTGGTATTCATTATTAATGGATCGATTGATGTCCTTAAATGATATTCATTCAAGATGTATGTGATCAATTTATTGTAATAGATAAGGCATATGGAAGGATTCCAAAACTACCTACATTCCATTGCAAGAGACTATAAGAAGTTCCAAACCCCTAATTCATAATTGTATTACTATTAATACTTTATTTAAACAAAATTTCTATTTGATATTAATATTGTTGATAATAGATTTACATATTTTGATAAATTATAAAAGTTTCAATTTAAAACTAAATTGACAAATAAATAAAATTTATTATTTTTAAAATTGAAATTCATAACAAATGAATTACATATCATTATTATATCAAAGATAAGTAACACCTTAAAAATACTAGAGATTGGCATATTTAAATTTAAATTTAAATGAATGAAGCATATCAAAATGGAAATCATTAGTAATAGTAAAAAAAAATAATCTCAAGAAAAAAAACTAAGAACCTGTATACGATGGAGTCATATCAATCCTTCCCATACGTATTTATGCTTATATTATAACCGCTACATATTATTGCAATTCGAGATTGAATCAATGGATTCTAATAGAAAATGAGGATATATATCAAAATGAAGCATATCAAAATGAAGGTCTCATACACCAATTTGGTCTCTGGCTTAGCCTTGAACTTAAAAATAGATTATTATTATTATTATTGAGTGAGAACCTTTTTAAATTTCCTGGCTTCTTGCTTTCAGGATCTTGAGCCTCTGTAGAAGGAGCTCAGTTGTATTCAGAGCCTTGAGATTTCATGCACTACAAAATATCATATCCATCCAAAAATGGAGACTAAAGAGGAAAAAATAACGATCAGAAGGCAAGCAGGAGAGAAGGATGGCACACACAGAGGTCATCAAGTGGGTTTAGTGCACAAACAAATCGTAATTATAATGCAAGCAAGGATGAGAACTGTGAACAAGCTGACTATGTGCGCAGAGATGAGAAAGGGTGATTCCTCCATGAGCATAATAGAATGATAAAGGAAGGTAGATGCCACAAGAGAACTTTAAGGAACAAGGCTCTTATTCAATTCCTCTGAGTCTAGAAAGAACCACATAGAAGATAATGGTCGGTCGTTCTTATCCCTACAACTTCCCTTTCCTCCAGAGAAAGATAATTTCACCTCAAGTTACGAGGTAAGGACATTGAGACCGAAATCATAGGTAATCAATTATATTTCCTCTCTGCTTCTAGGAATGAAAAGAGTGAATCAGGGCCAATAATTACAGGTAATGAAAAAAATGGCTGGAGACATGGGATTCAGATTGAACTCAAATGAAAAATAACGCCACATCTGAATTTGAGGTGGAAGGGAGATTATGACAATGTACTGAGGGAATACAAAGAGGAGAAAAGAACCACAATGCCCTAAAATATGAACCCTGGTGACTTACAAATCGTGAGCAACACTGATATTCACCCATGATGGAGGAATTCAATCCTCAGTTAGGTGAGTGCTGAAGAGTTTAAGGACCATAACTGTAAACAAATCAACATTCTATAGAGCTGGAACTTCAGATAAAATATGTGAAACAAACACACGATGAGGCTACGCTCACTTCTCTATTATTCAATGAAGACTGATGACATTCTTAAATAGGAAAAGACTCTACCGAGTCGGTTACATGCAAACCAAAGACAACTAGACTCTCAACTACGAATTGACTCTTAGAACTGGCGCTTACAACTGGCGCTTACTCTATTATTTCCAAGTCTCCCCCTTAATGGAGAATGGATTGACTTCTACACCTAACATCTCCCTAAACAACTCAAACTTAATCTTTCCAAGAGGCTTAGTGAAAATATCAACAACATTTTCACTAATACTACAATACATAAGAGCTATTTCATTTGACTGCAACTTTTCTCTAACAAAATGAAATTGAGCTTCAACATGGTTTGTCCTTGCATGAAAAATTGGATTCTTCGCAATATTGATTGAACTCTAATTATCACATTTGATCATCGTAGGTTCCTTTCGTTCTTCTCGAACATCTCAAAGAAGTCTTCTTAACCAAACAACTTCACAAGTTGTTGCACACAAGGATTTATATTCTTCTTCAGTAGAAGACAAAGATACAGTAGGTTTCTTTTTACTGCTCCATGCAACAACCCCGGATCCAATGCCAAACACATATCCATTGGTTGATCTTCGATCATCCGTATTGTCAGCCCAATCAAAATCTGAGTAACCTGTCAACTCAACATCGGATGCATCAATATATTTAATACTATAATCATGTGTTCCTTTTAGATACCTGAGTATTTCCTTTGTTTCATTTCAATGGATTTCATGAGGTTTCACCATAAACTGACTTAACACACTCACAGAATATGAAATAGAAGGTCTGGTTGTGGTGATATAATTCAAACTACCCACCATCTATCTATACACAGTGCCATTCACCTCCTTCGAACCATCATCACAAGAAAGTTTCACATTCTCCTGCATGGGAACAGTAGAAGACTTACACTGATCCATTTTAAATCTCTTAAGTATTTCTCTGATATACTTACTCTGACAGACAAAAGTATGTCCTACATTTCTTCAAACTTCAAGACCTAGGCAGTAATGTAACTCACTAAGATCTTTCATTTCAAATACTCGTGAAAGCTACTCCTTGCTTTCATCAATTAATTTCCCTGCATTTCCTGTAATTATCAAATTATCAACATATAAGGAAATCAATACTATATACCCCTGCTCATCAAATTTGGTATAAAGATTTGGATCACTTTTGCTCCTCATAAAACCCTATTGAAGAAAGACAGAGTTCATCTTCTCATACCATGAACTAGGTGCCTATTTTAGTCCATACAATGCTTTCTTTAACTTACACACTAAGTGTTCTTTCCCTTTTCTAACAAACCCTTCAGGTTGAGTAAGGTAAACCTCCTTTAACTCACCATTCAAAAATGCAGATTTAACATCTAACTAGTATAGCTTCCAATCGTACTTTGTAGATAAAGCAATTAACATTCTGATAGTATTCAATTTAGCTACTGGTGCAAACGTTTCAGCATAATCAATACCTTATGTTTGTGAATACCCCTTTGCAACTAGTCTAGCCTTATACATATCTATACTACCATCTGATTTAAACTTGGGTTTGTATATCCATTTGCATCCAATGGGCTTCTTATGTTTAGGCAATTCATTCAATTCCCAAGTATTTTTTTTCATTATAGATTCATATTCTTCCTCCATTGCATTTCGTCATTCATCATGTTCATTAGCTTCATCAAAACTCATGGGTTCTATGACATTTCAAATTCTACTCATTAGAGCATAGTCTTTATACCTCTCAAGAAGTCGAATTTGTCATGAAGATCTTCTCAATTGATTATCTTACTCCCCACTTTGTGAAGATCTGTCTTCACCTCTAGGTGAACTGTGACTTCTTGAATTGTCCATATCACTGAGTCCTTCTTGTTGTTGTTGCTATTGTTGCTGCAGGGATGGTTTCTGTTGTCTGGGTTATTGTTGTTGTTGTTGTCGATGTGGGGATGGCTATTGTTGTGTGGGATCTTGCTACTGCTTCTCTTCTTTAACTCCTTCATCAAGAAGTCTCTGCCATTCCTCATGACTGTTGTCGTCATGATTTCCTTCTTCCTGCTCATGGAAAAGTACATCTCTACTTGAAAATACTTTTTGAGTAGCAGGATCAAACAATTTGTATGCTTTAAATTAAGAATAGTACCCAATGAAAATACATTTAATGGCTTTAGCATCCAATTTCCTCCTATTCTCCTTTGGAATATGAGAAAAAGATTTATACCCAAATACTTTCAAATTATGAACTGCAAGTTTGGAACCATACAAGGCCTCAAAAGGAGTAACATTATCAAGACACCTTGTTGGACTTCTTTTCTTTAAATAAACTGTAGTATTTATGGATTCAGCCCAAAATGAATTTGAGAGATTCTTACCTTTCATCATACTACATGCACACTCTTCTAGATTTATGTTTTTCCTTTCAGCAACTCC
Organism: Picea engelmannii; assembly: GCA_009831015.1. Taxonomy (NCBI): domain Eukaryota; kingdom Viridiplantae; phylum Streptophyta; class Pinopsida; order Pinales; family Pinaceae; genus Picea; species Picea engelmannii. The sequence goes on from ML794059.1 coordinate 268,526, forward strand.
GTTCTATTGTGGAGTGTGAGGTATTGTAAACTGTTGTACTATTTCATGATCTTTGCAATATTTGTTGAAGTCCCTTGATTTATACTCTTCCCATTGATATGAACGGAGGATTTTGATGGATTTTCCTATCTGCTTTTCCACCATGGTTCTGAATTCCTTAAAGTACTTGAAAACATCACTTTTTCATCTAAGGAAGTAAACCCATGTGTATCTCGTGCAATCATCAATAAATAATAGAAGGTAAAATGCACCTCCTAAAGACCTAGTCTGCATAGGCCCACAAACATCAGTATGCAAAAGATCTAACACATATCTCTTTTTCTTATCATGATTAGAGGGGGATTCATCTCTATGCATCTTTCCTAATGCACATACATCACAAGCAACCTTCTCATTCTTTAACATGGGAAGTCCTTCAACCATATTCTTTTTCTGTAATAACAATAAATCAAGATGAATGATGTGTCCATCCCTTTGATGTCAAAGAATCTCTGTTGGAATAGTTGCAGAAGTCAATGCATGATGTGCTTTGCTGGTAACATCAAGTTTGTATAGGCCTCCTTCTCCGACTCCCGTTGCAACAGTTTTGAAATGGTCCAGAAGATCCTTCACTATGCAATAGTCTTTGAAGAACTCAACCTTCAAGTCCTGATCTGTAATGGTGGACACAGAGATCAATTTTTTCTTTATTCCTAGCACATAAACAACATTGTGAATGTGACGAAATGTACCATTTGACAATGTCATAGGAATTTCTCCATATCCCTTGATATTATGAGCGTGGTCATCTCCAAGATATATGCCGACACCATTCAGTGTTTCTTTAAAATTAACATACCAATTTTTATTACAAATCATATGTATTGATGCTCCGAAATCCACAAACTAGGCATCAGAATCATCTATTTCAGTAGATAAAGCAATGTTAGACACAAACAACCTAAGATCCCGTGATTCAAAATTTGGGGATTCAACAATATCATCACTAGCAATAAATAATCTGAGATCATGATTTGATGAATTTTCTGCATAATGACCTAAATGTGTTCTAGGTTTTTTCCTAGCCTCATCACTTTTATTCTTATAACAGTCTTTAACAATATGTCCAGGTCGACCACAATAAAACCAACTCTTTGACTCATTCCTGTCAGATTGCATACCTTGATTTGGAGATTGTATTCTCTACGATGAACTACTTCTCTTCCATGAACCACCTCTCTGCCATGAACTGCCTCCTCTACCTCTTTCTCTTGATCTCCCTCTCACAGATCTCTTATTTGACCACAGTGCCAAATCTTTATTCTGAGGCTTCAAATTCCCACGCCTCTCTTCCTCTTGTAGCAAAATACCTGTCAGTTCTTCAAACATAGGAGGTTTCTCCGTTGCTGGGAGTCCTGTTATGAACATATGATAATATTCTAGCATACCATTTAAGGTAATAGTGACCAGGTCAGTGTTGGAAACCGTTTCCCCTATATTTACTAGCTTGTCTTTCACCTCTTTAATACGACCCAAAAATGAACTAACCGATTCATTTCCATCCATATTAATGCCTAGCAATTTAGTTTTCAGAAACAAAATGCAATTTGTGTTGATAGTTTCATACAATGATTTAAGCGATGTCCATGTTGCAGCAGAAGTTGTAGCTTCTCTAATATGTGGAATTATGCTATCTTTAACTGACATGCGTAACAATACCTTTGCCTGGTTTTCACGCTTATCCCAATCTGGGATTTGTGCTGTTGTCGCACCTGCAGCCGCATCATGTTTCACTTCAGTTCCCTTCACAATGTTCCAGACACCATAGCCTTCCACGAGCATATGCATCTTGAATTTCCTATTAATGAAGTTCAAGCCATCTAACTTGTTGGCTTCGTTGAGGTAGGTCTCTTCTAGCGGGTTCGCCATCGTTGCAATTTAGTCTCTGCAAGTGAATCACCAAGGATATGCAAGTTTCTGTTGCTCTACCTTCAAATACCACCGATCTGTCTCAATCTCGACTCTCAGCTTTCTTAAAAGAAATATAAGAAGACCTCCATGCATAAAAACTCATGCTCATTTATAAAAAGGCTCTCATATAAAAATCTCTTAAAAATAATTTTAAATTTCTTAAAAGAAACTTTCCTTAAAAAAAAAACTTTAGATACTTCACTTAACAAATTTTGCATGCAAATAACCTCACATTTCAAATAATCAAACACTTCCTTCTATAACTCACTATTCACTCTTCACTTCGTGCTTCAATTAAAAAACTCTTCTCCACTTTTAATAAAAAGCTATCATCATAAACTTTATAACTCGACTTTAAAAACCTTTATAACCTTATTCAAATGTTCCACACATGCAAACCATTTTCAAACTTCACTCAAGCGCTCACGCACCAAATTAATCCACTTAACAAAACAATCGTGATTTTCAAACTCCACGCATGCAAGGTATCTCCATGAGCTCACTCATGCATGCAAACTTTTCTCACGCACCGATTCGCACATTTGCTCCAACCTCATGCTCCAACAACATCACGCTACATAGATGCATTCAAACTCCAACCTTCACAGTTTTTTTCCCTTGAAACTTTAGGCATGCGTAAACATTAAGGTTTCCACACCTCACACATTAATTGACTGTGGGGAGTCCGCACCTCCTGCTTTAATCGACTGTGGAAATATCCAACACTTTTCGCACTATAAGTAAATTTCGACCGCAGAAATTTCTCCGTTTTCAATTCACTGAAAGGGATAGTAGTGTGTTGTCGCACCCTTCCAGAGGAGGGATCTGCAGACCTCTATGAATTTTTTCACCTCTCCCCATGGCTCTGATACCAAGATAAAATATGCAAAACAAACACACGGTGAGGCTACACTCACTTCTCTATTATTCAATGAAGAATGATTACATTCTTAAATAGGAAAAGACTGTACCGAGTCAGTTACATGCAAACCAAAGACAACTAGACTCTCAACTATGAACTAACTCTTAGAACTAACTCTTAGAATTGGCACTTACTCCATTATTTCCAAGTACTTTAGCCACCTATCAACCTCTGCATTAAGAATTATAGATGATCACCCATCAAGTATTAAAATCTAGATCTCTTCTCTTTTCGACATGATTTATATTCGTTTTTCAAGACTCAAAACTAAAACCAGGTTAACTGAAGGGACAGAGTGAACTTGTCGTAATTAAAACACAAAAAAAACGACAGAGAAATGTAATTTTTTTCTAAATTCGTTACAGAGTTTCATTCGAGTAAGGCACTCATTTTCAACAATAAAATTTGTTGAGCCTGCTAGGTATCAACAATAAATAACTACTCATTACTGGTAGAGACACCCATACAGTAGTATATTTTAAAAATTGGATAGAAGGGATGTATTCTTAACTAAAATCTAAAATCTCACCCTATAGGAAATAAGTAACACAAATCAATGTACAAATTTTCTTTTCTGAGTGAATCATAATGAAATAACAGATACTAATACAAAGCGAGGACTTAAACATCAACATAATGCACCATGTTATCTTATTGGTTTTCTACATTATCCGAAATGTTGTGCAACAAAATCTACAAATTTTTATTACATACATTTGAATTTTTCAATCGTAGTGTACATGTTGCAAGACAGTCCATACGAAATCAATACACAACTAGATCTTATTAAATAATACAAATATATATTCAAATACTGTAGCTGAAGAAATAGATGATGAGAATAATATTCAATTGGAACCCAAAATTCTGCATCGTTCATCTTCCTCGCCTGCTAATCAATACTTCATCGGTATCTCCCAGCCAATGCTACGGTTACTCTTCTTCCCCCTTAGTCCCTCAAGCCACAAAGAGGCCATGGAAAGATACTCTAGCTCCCATCTTGCCTCCCAAGGTAAAACCACCTCTCTGTCTCAAGTTGGGTATCCCAACTCTCACAAGTAAAACCAATCAAACATTTTGAAGCATAACTTTACCCATAACCAGCGTGTCTCCCTCTTCCCTCTAGCCCAATTGCTTTATAGGAGTTTCCTCAATGACACATCCCCACTTGCACAATTAATTCCCCTTTTGATTAAATAAATTAGAGTTATTTCCCCCTTACACTTTTCACCCTCTCCCCAAGTTGCACAAGTAATTCCATATTTTATTTTAATTAAAGTCAATTTCCCTCACCCCTCCTAAAAGCGCTCCTTAAATCACTCCTAGTTGTCTCTTTATTCTCCATGTTCCCATTTAATGACTAATGCCTTACTAAATCTGATTTGAGTTAAAATAGGATTCTTCTCTTGTTAGACTAGTGTTAACTAGACTCTAGAATCCTTTCTATGCATACACATTTTTTCATGTTTATTTCTTTCTTATTTTAAATACCCCATTTTCACATTTGCTTGCACACACATGTGTTATGTCAATCTTTAAATATAATTCACCCCAACTTTTTAATTCTTAACTTGTTTTACTTCATTCCCTTTTTATTTAATTTATAAATTTAGTTTTAGACTTCTTACCAAACTTGGACATGGATTCATTTTTTAATAGGCTTAGACTTTCACTTGGCATTTACAATTAATAATTTCAATCCTTAATTAATTAATTAAATATGGGAGTGCTTAAAGATTTTAAAAGGTTTAATTATTCGCTCAATCTTTTCTACGCCACCTAGATTCATTGACTCAAGTTTTATTTCCACGATGTGCCCTTCAAGACGCACTCCGTGCTCCAAGGGTGCCACTTTCCTTTGACTAATTTTGGTAGTTGTCCAACCCTTGGAGTCAACACTCCATTCGGAAAACCTTGTGAGAGACTAAGGGATTCTTAAGGAATAAAGACTCTGCCTTTTTACACACCCTTAGAAATCTTTGTGAGTGAATGTCTTAGTCTAACCTCATGACATCGTGGACCTCTCAAACGAGGTTATTGTTAACCAAAAAATTGAGCCATGATAGGAGTGCTAGTAGGTTGTGACAGGGATGTTGTCACACCTCTTCCTCAATAACTGGTCTATGTGCATGGCCCCTTTACTCCTTATGTGAGTCAGATTAGAAAGAATTTGTCATCCTGCATCCATCAACGAAACACTGTCAATGATCCATATACAAAATCATACTATAATTGATCATATGTCACATATTCATAAATGATATACTTAAACCAATACAATCCACTCCCTGACTCAATCTTGAGTCCAAGGAAGTCCATTGATGCCAGCGACATCCACAATCTAGTACGTGTCTTGCACACTCATGTAAACTTGTCAATAGCATCTTTCAATCTATACATATCAAATGAAAATAAATCACAACCATCAACATCATCATAAATTCCATAATCGAAACAAATAATCATGTACTATAATTGGATCACTTGCACGTAAGTGTCCTTAAAGAATAAGTTGATAACATGTTCTCGCAAGAGAGAGATATTACATACACCCCCTCTTGTTTTAAACTTCATCCTGAAGCTGTATAGTATATAAAATGCAGTAAATAAAAGTAACTGACAAGATCTATATGTCTAATCTATCAAGCAAGTAAGGAAACTGATGATGCATATCATATGCATCCTCCCAGGTAGCTGAGTGTGGACTATAATTGTTCGTTTGTACCTTGCCCTGATCGATTATTCGATGTTGTAGTTGCTGAATGCGATGGTCCAGAATGAAAATTGGCTCTACCGTAAGTGCACCCTCATCTAACACCTGGAAGGAACTCCTGTCAATCAGATGTCTGGGATCACTAACATAATGTCTCAAAATAAATACATGAAAAACATCATGCATACGCCTCAAAGATTCAGGCAAGGCTAGTCGATAGGCCATGGGTCCCTTCTTTTCCACAACTTTGAAACATCCCACAAACCTAGGGGAGAGTTTAGCACCCTTTGCAAACTTGATCAAAATCTTGTGCGGTTTCACCCGCAAGAAAAATTGGTCACCAACTTCATAATTGAGGTTAACGCCATGCACATCAACATAAATTTTTTGCCTATCTTTCACTTCCCTAATCCTTTGTCTTATCATTTTCATTTGTTATTCCATTTCTTGGATCACTTTTGGTCCTAGCAGGACCCTATCCTCAAGTCGATCCTAACTCAATGGCGTCTGACATGGTCATCCGTAAAGAAACTCAAATGGTGCCATCTTAATGGTACTTTGATAATTGTTGTCATACGCAAACCCTACCAGTGGAAAGAACTCCTCCCAATGTTTATGTTGGTCCATTACATACATTCACAACATATCTTCCAATATTTGGTTCGTTATTTTTGTCTTCCCATCTGTCTTAGGGTGATATGTGGTACTAAATCTGAGTTCTGTCCCTGAAACCTCTTGGAAATTGGTCCAAAAACATCATATAAGCACCGATCCTCTATCCGATATGATCCTTTTAGGAATGACATGTAATCTCACAATCTCGTTGGTAAAACCTCTAGCTATGTTTGGCACCTGATACGTCATACACACGGGACTAAAATGTGCACTCTTCGTCAGAGTGTCAACTACCATGAAAATTTAGTCGTGCCTCCTTTCTTTCAGCGGCGATCCAACAATAAATTCCATCGAAATAACCTCCCATTTCAATTATAGAATAGCATGGGGTTGTATCAATTCTAATGAACCCCAAATTTACCAATTAAAAAAAATTCCTATTAGGGTCATTAAATTTCTTTCACCTTCACTACTTGTTTCAAAACATTCCTTAATTATAAATGAAGAGTAGTTCTACTATTTCTTTTATCTTCCAGAACTTACACATATCCTTTTCTTGACACATGTGCAAATTTATGTAGATGAAAAATTAACTCTAGAGTTGCATCGAATGATACCATAATCATATTTTGTAATCACTACAAGTAATATGGCTATCCTAGAACCTATCCATTAACCTACCTTAGTGTTTATCCAATACTGCACAAGTATACTTACTCACTATGCACTATCCTAGGAAAGAAATAGTTTAGTACCTAAACTATTTCACCCACCTTAGAAACTCCATCATACTCATGCTATTATAATATAGGACATATTATAAGGATTACATATATGTAAGCGATCCCTAGTATGAGTGTATCGTTTAGTATATAGATCACATGGTGTCCACTATTACATAGTTATTGCTATAATAACTCCTATACGAACATGTGTTAATGCTTAGAGTTGGTGTTACTACATGGTTTATAAAGAGGTTTCATTGGTTGTCGTTAGACATCTCCCCATGGTAACAGTCATTGGCACAAGTGTTAGAAAATCAGAACTATAAGAACATTCCTTAAGCAGAAGAGAAGTAAGTTATTATAAGGAACAACTGTAACCCTAACTGACTGGCATTGCACCCCGCCATAAATTTGATAAGAGGTTTGTTGAAGGTATGACAGTCATGAATTAAATAAAACCCTACTTAAGACATTTATGGTATCCTATAGACATACCTCTTTGAGCTATCGCTCAACCACCGTGCCTAATGTATCCCTACCACCTCATTCTGTTCACATGGTAAGGCACATTTTCATAACTGCCATTATTAGTCTGCTCAGCGAAGGGATTCTAGGGTTGTTGCTTCATTCTCCTTTGGTTATGTGTCTTTTGTAAGAACGCACCAGTACTAACCATGCAATGTTCAACTCAGTAAGCATGACCAGAATCTTGGAGTTGGGCTTGGCTTGGGAAGAAAGAAAAATAGGAGCATCTACCAGTTGGATACTTCCCTACGCAATGTAAGAAGATTCTCGGTTATTTTAATTTTAACTCTCTATGATTTTAGAATATCGTAGCATGCACTAGTCACCATCTATTCCTCTTGGCTCTACTGGTTTTTCCTTTCTCAGATCTGAGTTAGAGTCGTATTGATTTGTCGAGTACCCTGCAATGCTTAGGGTTTTTCGTCGCTCCACTTTATTTCTCTGTATCTTCAGTTTCTCATATTGTGTGATTGAATCTCTGTGCAAACTTGATAGATGTTAAATTCCTTGATTCACTCTTTCAAGGGGTTTAAATATTAGATATATTTCCTTGTCCATTTCGTTACCTGTCTGTATGAAATCATGGATTTATTAAATCTTTATTCTAAGTAGTGAATCTAGGTTTCTTTCATTTGATATAGATAGTAAATGAGATACCCTCCATACCTTGTCTAGATCTTTTTGTTTGCAAGAGCATCCCCTGCAGTAAGAAAGTGGTTTCATTTTGTCTATGTTGCATATTTTACTTGCGAGGTGGATGTTTACAATTTTGTTCCTTTTGAGTTTTTTTTATATAGCAATGTCGTAGGTAACACAGTTATGTATCTCTATCCAAACTTCCGAACTATCAACTCTTAATTTCTAAGAGTATACATCTCAAATCTTACTATGATTTAATTCATTTAAAGGATACACGACGTATATTTAATATTTCTATTTTATTATGTGATGGGTCTTCTAGGTTTGTAAAGAGGCAAACTTGAAAGAGTCCTCGAACTAACGGCTCTTGAAAGAAGTTACACATCTGAGACTTTACTGTGAATTAATTGCACCCTCAAACCATACGATGTAAAGTCATAATCCATTTCTTGTGGGTACAGGAAGGTTTTCTTTCTACTGTGCAAAGTTTAGTAACTGGATTGTTACTCTAAAACCCATTCACATTACTCATAATTTTACAGGAATTGTTACAGTCATAAGACTTCCACTATGTGTAAATGTTCCATAATATAAAATTAATTAAAGGATTTACTTTAAACCCTATGTTCTGGAATCCTGTGTTTGAAACTTGTCTAATTGCATTTCTTTAGCATAAAGAGCAATAGTAATGGTAGTATCCAAATGGGAAATAAATTCTTCTGTGCAACATGCACTGTACTGTGTGAACTTTATCATTCTGGTTATCAAATGTATTAAATGTTTAACACTGCTCTATTTGCCTATTTACATTCTGGAGCATTTGGTTAATCCTTTTGGCTACAAATTAATGATGGGATCCCTGCTTCCTTGCAAGGGTACCCATCAGTATTTTCTGGGTCCACTTCTCCCCTTCAAAATGTGGTCATATCTCTTCAGTGATGTCAATGAGAAAAGAACCCATACCAACCTCAAGCTAAGTATTATCCGCATGTTGAATCTTCAATATTTAATTTTTGTTGATTTTTCCTGACACTGTTTACTAATCCTTGATTTTCCTTTGCAGGATTTAATCATTCTGAAGAAATGGATCCATGAGATCTCCTCACTCAAAAGTTATTCGAGTTCAAATTCTCAACGTTTTATTTTTTTAATGCTCAGGTTCTATTTGTTAGTGGTACAGGGTTCCATCATAGGGCACTCTATTATGATAACCTTTTGAGCTAGGGTTCCATAGATAAATTGGTTAATTGTATTTTAATACCTTTATGGAATAAATAGATTGAAAAGGGGAAACCCTATATTTTATACGATTCTACAATTACATTTATGATAGCATGTGTTATGTAGAATGTTAAAAACTATGTTAAGTATTGAACAACTTATGTAACATGTAGCATGTATTATATACCACTAAAATTTTTCTTATGAGTTTCCTGTAATGTAAAAAGGATTGTAATTTTCTATGTCTTTGATATAGTCTAATCAATGGAAGTTTACTTGCAAATTCATGTGATTCAAGGATCAATAAACAACTTTTTGTGTTATGAGTATATTATATTTTTATGCAACTCCGTGTATCTTTTCACCCCACGATATATATATATATATATATATCATCTCCACAACATCGTTTGGCATTGCAACAATCAAATTTTCCTTAACAGAATACATATACATATATATCTACATGCCTGGTAAAGGTTATGATTAACACTACAATACTTCTATTTTATTTAGCTTGAATGCATATCCTATGTATATATATTTACATAACTCAACTTTATTAACAACTAAAAATTCACAATAACTTTCTTAACTTTACTCAATGAATAAAATCAAACTATAAGGAATTATTCTACAATCAATTTCATTCTACGAGCTATTAATCAACAAAACATTCAACAAGGAAACAAGTAGATGTACATATCTGAACATAGTGTTGGGACAACAAATGGAACAACCAAGTTCCACCCAACCGTAGAACATAACTACCAAACTAATTGCTCCGTTGACCCCCTAGCCTGACCACGAGTCCATAAGGGAGAATTCCAATGATCCTCTTTCACTATAGTCCTCTTTCAGATCAGAAATCCCCTTGCCTCACACTCCAAACAGTGTTCATAATAGAAAGTGATATCCTTTCTCCAACATACTAAAAAGCGTCCTGCCTCCTCCCATATGATGTATATCCTCACCGTCTTGTGCGTAGGTCTTTTTCCCCCTTTGGGAATTTTCACAGCTTTACAAATCCTTAATTTTCAGGGGCTTCTAGTGGCCAAATTCCTCATTTTCCACTTGTAAAATTCATCCCTTAGGTAGTTCAAGTCTATTCCCCACTCATGGAGTCATGTTCAGTTGATTTCAACCTAGTTGTTCCAGTTGTCCTTCAACAATTAATATGAAAAGATTTGTCTTTTACATGTGTCATAGTCAAAGAGTTGGTTGGGAAAATCAAATCTTTTCCCAACAGTCACAATAATTAATTACAAATAATCAAATTCCAAATTCAAAATTTCCATAAATGGCAATAATTTTCCAAATATGAATTTGACAAAAACAAAAATAAAATTCCTAAGTGCATACAAACTTTAATAATTAACTATTTTGGGGGATACTACATCAATCCTATAGAATATCTATGTTCATCTTTCACTTGTGGACATTCCAGACATCTCTCCACGTAGCTAACTATGTATGATTTCATTCCTTTCTAGAAGAATAAAGGGTTAAGGTCTGCTCTCATCTTCGTGACTCTTGGATGAGCCATGTACATTGCTCGATGTTCTTCACTCAAGATTAAAATCCTTAATTCATCATTAGGCGGTATGTAAATTTTGTTTTTATACCTCAACAATATGTTAATGTCCAATGTATAACCCTCAAAATTTGGTACCATCGTGGTGTCTTGTCCGATATTTTCCTTAACGTATTTATACCAGTCATCATCGATCTGTATAGTTAGAATATTTTCTTGAAGATTCATCTAAAGAGGTATCACCGAGAATATGCGTGGTTTCCGACTCAATGCATCTACCACTCTGTTCATCATTCCTTTAATTTAAGTAATCTCAAAATCGTATTCGCTAAGTAATTCTAACCAACTCCTTTGTCACATGTTCAAATCACTCTGTGTAAATATGTGTTGCAATCCACAATGATCTGTTGTTAGTTCAAATTTTCCTACGATCAAATAGTGTCTCTAAACTCTCAAAGAATATGCAATTTCCAATAACTCCAAGTCATCCGTTGCGTAGTTCTCCTCATGATTTCTCAATTTCCTTGATATGTAAGCGATCAATCGACCGTATTGCATCAACGCTCTTCCTAAACCTTCCTTGGATGCATCTGTGCATACCAATAATTCCTCATCCATGTCAGGGACTTTTAGTATCGACGTTGTCTTCAACAGCTCCTTGAACCTTTTAAATTCTCCCATGCATTTCTCGGTCCATGCAAACTTCTTTTTTTTCTTCTGCAATTCTGTGATTCAGTTTGCTATCTTCGAAAAACATTTGATGAACCGTCGGTAATATCCCGCTAAACCCATAAATTTGTGTACTTCTGGAACTATTGTTTGAGTAGGCCATTCCATAATAGGCTCTACCTTCACTGGATCCATAACAATGCCTTCTCTGGATATAACATGCCCTAAGTAATGAATCCTGGACTGGTAAAAGGAACATTTCAATAGTTTCTGGTAAACATTGTAAAACCAAGCATAAATCTTTGTCATGTTCTTCTTTTGTTCGAGAATATATCAATATGTCATCAATGAATACTTAAAAAAACTGGTCCAAGTATTTTTGGAGCACCTCATTCATCAAACTCATGAATACCCCCGCGGTGTTTGTCAGTCCAAATAGTAAAACCTTATAATCATAGTGTCTGAACCTCGTCTTGAATAATGTCTTAGGAATATCTTCCTCTTTAATTTGTAACTAGTAATATCCTGATCTCAAGTTGATCTTTGAAAACACCATTGTGCCTTTCATTTGATCAAACAAATCATCTATTCTTAGCAATGGGTATTGGTTCTTTATCGTCTTCTTGTTCAATTGATGATAGTCAATACAAAGTCTCCACGACCCATCCTTCCTTATTATGAAAATAATAGGCACACCCCAAGGTGACACACTTGGACGTATAAGTCCCAGGTCCAACAACTCCTTCAATTTCATTTTCAACTCCTGTAACTCAGGCATTGACAGACAGTAAGGAGTTTTTTCTATCGGTTCAGTTCCAGGTTTTAAGTCGATGGTAACTTCCAACTCTCTTTCGGGTGGCAAGCTTGGTAACTCTTCTGGAAACACACCAACAAACTCTCGTACTACCGGAAGGTTTTCTAATTCTTATGTCTTTCCCTTGTCGTTTAGCGCTAAGATTTCATATAAATTACATCTCTTACACATACTCTTCTGTAGATGTAGGGAAGAAATGAACCTCAAGGACACTCCCTAGTTTCTTCCCACAATCACTCTTCTCATTCCCACATCATATGTTAAGATTAGTTATTTTTCCTTACAGTTGAGTATCACATCGTGCGATTCGAACCATTCCATACATATCACCATGTCATACAATCTTAATATTGTGACATATAGGTTGGAATTCATTACAAAATATCCCAAGTCAATGCTATAGTTCATAACCCTTCCTCCAACCTTATGTTTGGCACCCAAAGCCATTTCTAAGTATCTAAACTCTTCCTGCTCAATGTCCTTTACCTTAATTCTCTTTAGCATTGAACTATAAATAAAGCTCTATGTAGCACCTAGATCTATCAAAATACTAAAATTTTGGTCATCGATTGTACTTGACATCTTGAGCACAATGCATTGATGCTCGACCTGGTGGTTATTCACCACTACATGAATCTTATGGACCTTGCCCAAATATCTAACCATAGTGTGTACTAATGATCGAGCCGCTCCGACCTTCTCAACCTGGTAGTCTCATTGTTAATTTGAATCTCCACATGTCCAACATCGATTCTTCGGTCCAGTACTCTTAGTATTCAACGTAGAAGCTATTGGTCTACCAGTTTGAGATCCTCATATGTTTTGTTGAATAGGCCTAAATTGCTACTATTATGGGCAGTGTTGCTGCTAATGCGGTGGTCCCCTGTAGGGAGTCCTCTCCTGAAGAATCAATCATCATGGTGTCATGAACGTGGGTCCTCTAGACATATCTCGATACCCTGATGTATGTCTAGTTGGTGTCTGAAGTTGTTGTGCACCTAATGTTCTTTGTCTAGTCGATATTGTAGGAGTCCTTCCCTAACCCCCATTGGTCAGCTCTTCCTCAACTATGAGAGCCTTCTGGGCTGCATCGTGCAACGTTTGAGGCATTATGATTCTCACCTTTGCATGGACGTTGGATTTAAAGTTGAACAAAAACTTGTTAACCTTTAGCTTCTCCATGTTCAGATGCAGGGCATATCAAAATAACTCCATAATTAAGGCTTCATACTATGACACTATATGACCACCCTGTCATAAGGCATTGAACTCATTGAGCTGGCGCTTAATGAATTCCTATGAAAAATACCTCTCCTAGAACCGTTCCTCAAACAATTCCCATGGCACGTCTTCGACTTCCATGTTCAATTGAGGTAGGAGAGTCTTCAACCATAGAAGAGTGCTCCCCTTTAACTAAAAGAATGCCATGTGTACTTTCATGTTGGAGGTGTAGTCGCGAAGTGAGAAGAAAATCACCATGTTATCCAACCATTCCTCGGTGGCTGAGCCATCCATGGCACCCATGAACTTGGGAATCTTCACCTTCTCGAGTTTTCTGTGAATTCCACCACTGCTAGCAGGAGTGCACTGTGAACTCTCATTAGGTACAAGTGCCCTGGCCTCATCTCTATCTAGTCGATTAATCAAGGACTTTGACATCCTCTGAAAATACCTCATCAAAACAACCACATCCTCAACAACAATCTTCTCTTTCCCAATGTATTGTTATTCTCCTTGGGGGTTAGATCCCTTTGGAATGGATGTTACTGGAGGTAGCACACCTATTCCCCTAGCACCACATCCTCTACCTCCAGGTGTCCTTTAACCATGATTACCTACAGGAAAAAATTCAATTTTAATTAGTGATCAATTATTAATCAAGTGCTTAATACATAGAAAAGCATAATGATCCCAATTCGCGGGGTTGAACCTCACTATGATACCATATGTCATGTCCCCTCTGTTACGACAACCAATAGCGATGTACAAAAGGAAAATATTTTTTTTCATTAATAAATTAAAATGCCACCACAAAATGAACAACAACACTATCGACACATCATCCAAATCAGTAACGACACATGATCAGCACATCATCTATCAAATAAAGACACGCAATCAACAAGTATCATACAAATAGTGACGCAAAATTAACATATCATGATCAACCAAAAACATCATTACTTTATTCCATCAACTAAACACATAAGGATAACACAAAAACTACCGAGCCAACCTATCCTGGAAGGTTAGGACCTCCAAGACACATAATAAATGTTGAAGCCCATGATTCATCCAATTGATTTTGACCATATAAGGTCTCAGGGATGGCGACTGTTCTGAGGAACAAGGAGGTGTCTAATTCCCTTAATCAATCACAACTCATAACTCCAAACTAGATTATCACTCATACATAAACATTATTTTATGGCACAAGAAATATCTAATTACTCAATCAATCATACATCAACATTCTTTTCAAGGCACAAGAGTAATCTAATTACCCAATCAATCATACATCAACATCGCCTTAAAATTAAATGAAAACATAACAGAATGGTTTCACTTAGCAATTAAATGGATAAATGCATACACCATTACAGATGGAAATGAATTAGTGGTGTTCATTATTAATGGATCGATTGAAGTCCTTCAATGATATGCATTCATGATGTATGTGATCAATTTATTGTAATAGATAAGGCATATGGAAAGATTCCAAGACTACCTTACATTCCATTGCAAGAGACTATACGAAGTTCCAAAACCCTAATTCATAATTTTATTTCTATTAATACTTTATTTAAACGAGATTTATATTTCATATTATTGATGATAGATTTAGACATTTCAATAAATTATAAAAGTTTCAAGTTAAAACTTAATTAAGAAATAAATAAAATTTATTATTTTTCAAAATTGAAATTCATAACCAATGAATTACATATCATTATTATATCAAAGATAGATAATACCTAAAACATACTAGAGATTGGCATATTTAAATTTAAGTTTAAATGAATGAAGCATATCAAAATGGAAATCTTAGTAATTGTAAAAAATATATATATCAAGAAAAATAACTAAGAACCTGTAGACGATGGAGTCATCTCGATCCTTCCCATACATATTTATGCTTATATTATAATCATTAGATATTATTGGAATTAGAGATTGAATCAATGGGCTCTAATAAAAAATGAGGATTATATATATATATATATATATATCCTCATTTCCTGGAGAACCTTTCTAAATTGAGAACCTTTCTAAATTTCCAAGCTTCTTGATTTCAGGATCTTGCGCCTCTATAGAAGGAGCTCAATTATATTTAGAGCCTTGACATTGCAAGCACTACAACACATCCTATCCATCCCAAAATAGAGAATAAAGAGGAAAAACTAACGATCGGAAGGAGAGCAAGAGAGAAGGATGACACACACACGCAGAGGTCATAAAGTGGGTTTAGTGCATGAAAAGATGGTAATTATAATGCAAGAAAGGATGAGAACTGTCAGGAAACTAACTATGTGCACAAAGATGAGAAAGGTTGATTCCTCCATGAACATAATATAATGATAAAGGAAGGTGGATGCCAAAATAGAACTTTAAGGAACAAGATTCTCATTCCCTTCCTCTGAGTTTAGACAGAACCACAGAGAAGATAATGGTGGGTCGGTCTTATCCCTACATCTTCCCTTTCCTCCAAAGAAGGATAATTTCACCATAGGTTATGGGGTAAGGACATTGAGACTGAAAGAATAGGTGATCAATTATATTTCTCTAGGATTCCAGGAATGAAAATAGTGAATCGGGGCCAATAATTACATATAATAAAAAAAATGGTCGGAGACATGGGATTTAGATTGAACCCAAACAAAAAATAATTCCACATATGAATCTGAGGTGGAAGGGATATTACGACAATGTACTAAGGGAATCCTACGAGGAGAAAAGAACCACAACGCCCTAAAATTTGAACCCTGGTGACTTACAAATCGTAAGCAACATTGATATTCACCCACAATGGAGGAATTAAATCCTCAGTGAGGTGAGGGATGAAGAGGTTAAGGACCATAACTGTAAACCAATAAACATTCTATAGAGCTTGAACTTCAACCACCTATCAACCTCTACATTAATAATTCTAGATAATCACCCATCGTCTATTAAACTCTAGATCTCTTATCTTTTCGACAGGATTTATATTCCTTCCTCAAGACTCGAAATTGATACCAGGTTAACTGAAGGGATAGATTGACCTTCACATAATTAAAACACACAAAAAAAATAGAAGGAAATGTTATTCTTTTCTAAATTCGTTTACAAAGTTTCATACGGGTAAGTCTCTGATTTTCAACCCTAAAATTTGTTGAGCCTGCTAGGTATCAATAATAAAGAACTACTCGTTACTGGTAGAGACACCCATATAGTACTATATTTTAAAATTTGATAGTAGGGACGTATTCTTAACTAAAATCTCTCCCTATAGGAGATAAGGAGCACAACTCAATGTACAAATTTTCTTTTTTGAGCGAATCATAATGAAATAACACATAATAATATAGAGTGAGGACTTAAACATCAACATATTGCACCAGGTTATCGTATTGGTTTTCCACATTATCATAAATGTCCTGCAACAGAATCTACAAATTCCTATTACATACATTTGAATTTGTCAATCGTAGTGTACACGTTGGAAGACAGTCCATACGAAATCAATACACAACTAGATCTTATTAAGAAATAAAAATATACATTCAAATACCGTAACTGAAGAAATAGATCATGAGAATGATATTCAATTGGAACCCAAAATTGTGCGTTGTTCGTCTTCCTCACCTACTAATCAATACTTCACCAATACCTCACAGCGAATGCTATGGATACACTTCTTCCCCCTTAGTGCCCCAAGCCACAAAGGGGCCACACACACAAAACTAGAAAAATACTCTAGCTCCTAGCTTGCCTCAAGTTAAATCCACCACTCTCTCTCAGGATGGGTATACCAACTCTCACAAGTAAAACCAGTCAAAAATTTTGCAGCATAACTTTACCCATAACTAGTGTGACTCCCTCTTCCCTCTAGCCCAATTTATTTATAGGAGTTTCCTCAATGACAAATCCCCACTTGCACAATTAATTCACTTTTTAATTAAATAAGTTAGAATTATTTCCCCCTTACACTTGTTACCCTCTCCCCAAGTTGCACAAGTATTTCTACATTTTATTTTGATTAAAGTCAATTTCCCTAGCCCTTAAATCACTCCTAGTTGTCTCTTAATTCCCCATATTCTCATTTAATGATTGGCGCCTTAATAAATGTGAGTTGAGTTAAAATAGAATTCTTCTCTAGTTAGACTAGTGTTAACTAAACTCCAGATACCTTTCTATGCATACACATTCTTTCATGTTTATTTCTTTCCTATTTAAAAAACCCCATTTTTACATTTTCTTTCACACATGTGCCTTATGTCAAACTTTAAATATAATTCAACCCCTTCCTTTTATTATGGGACTTATCAGTAAATGCGGACATAAACAGATCTCCCTAGATCCACCTAGATCTATAACAAAATAGAATAGAACATGACACTTTCCCTAAGCTCTAATCATCAAGTTTACTATCTAGCAAGAGATGGGAAACATACCATTTAAATATCGCTTAATCTTTCGTTGTCATCCTAGATCCACTCCAGTGCTCCTGTGATATTGAATCTTCAAGTGAACACAAACCAACCAAAGTGAAAGCAATAATATACTCAACAAGAACCTATGTATGTGATCAAGGAATAATACAACAATACGAGATAAGTTTTACGGGAAATAAACATATTATTGTATTATATAATAATGAAAGTGGAGATTACAACCAAAGCCTTGATGTTGCAAGGTCCCCTTCCGATGACCATTTTTTCCAACACACACTTTCTCCAATCTTGAATGAAGAAGATCCAAAATGACTTGATGAACTGAAATGAGGTTTTCAAGAATGATCCAATGCAAAATTCTCCATGCAATATTAGCTTATTCAACCTTCAATAAACTTAAAATCAACCTTTTGTGCTTAACCTTTTCCATGAGATACCCCTCTTTATATAGGGGAAAGAGAGATGGTTAAAGAGATTGTGATGATCCCAACAAATCAGAGAAGCGAGTAGGATCTCAACCATACAGACGCCACCTCATCTTCTAGAACTTTCGTAAAACTTAACCTTTCTTAGTCTTTTGACATATCACACCCTAGATTTAGGGCAGCTTGTGGAGACGTCACAATTGAGCTTTATGGCAGATGGTGACAACCAGGCACCCTTCTTTTGGTACAACCTGCGATTACCCTCCTTGACAACATTTTTTATTAGAGAAAGGTAGTCACTTTCCTCTTGAAGAAAGGCTCTTTTTGGGAATATGAACGCATGTTTGTCAATGGATCACTCGGGTGACCAAAATAATGTGTAACACTTTTTAATTCCTAACTTGTTTTAATTCATTCCCTTTTTATTTAATTTATAAATTTATTTTTATACTTCTTATCAAACTTGAACTTAGGATTCATTTTTGAATAGCCTTAAAATTTCACTTAGGATTTACAATTAATAAATTCAATCCTTAATTAATTAATTAAATATACCAGTGCTTAAATATTTTATATGGTTTAATTATTCGCTCAAGGTTTTCTAGGCCACCAAGATTCATTGACTCAATTTTATCTTCGCGGCGTTCCCTTTAAGATGCACTATGTGCTCCAATGGTGCCACTCACCTTTGACTGGTCTTGGTAGTTATCCAAGCCTTGGAGTCAACACTCCATTTGTGAGACCTTGTGAGAGACTAAGGGATTATTAAGGAATAAGGACCCCACCTTATTGTGCACCCCTTAGAAATATTTGTGAGTGATTGTCTCAATCTACCCTCATGACATCGTGGACCTCTTGAACTAGGTAATCGTTAACCTACAATTTGAGGCACGCTGGGAGTGCTAGTAGGTTGCTATAGGGATGTTGCTACACCTCTCCCTCAATAAATGGTCTATGTGCATGGCCCCTTTATTTCTTATGTGAGTTAGATTAACACGCATTCATCATCCTACATCCATCAACGAAACGCTGTCAATGATCCATATAGAAAATCATACTATAATCAATCATATGTCACATATGCATAAATGAAATACTCAAACCAATACAATCCACTGCCTAACTCAATCCAGAGTCCAAAGAGGTCCATTGATGCTCAAGGCATCCACAATCTAGTACATGTCTTGCACACTCATGTAATCACGTCAATAGCATTTGTCAATATATACATATCAAATGAAAATAAATCACAACCATCAACATCATCATAAAATCCATAATCGAAACAAATAATCATGTACTATAACTGGATCACTTGTATGCAAGTGTCCTCAAAGAATAATTCGATAACATGTGCTCGCAAGAGAGGGATATTACATGATGAGAGTATTCCACTGCCTAGGTTTTTGGAAGCTCGTTTAATACTTTGTACAATTTGCTTGTTGATGGTTTCCTGCATGACCATGTGGTGGGTTTTTTCTGGTGTTGTTTTTTTCTTCCCTAAGCTTGCATAAAGTCGTCTTTGAGTTTTTCTGGTGCTTCCTTTGAGGAGCTTAGTGAACAATCTAGGGGCAAATCCTTGAATAGGTGGTCATGCTCATGACACTTTCAACGTTGAAAGTGAATATGATCATAGTAAATAGTTTGAATCGACTCCTCATCCAGGTACTCTAGGGTTAGGGAACCAAGTAAAGGCTTGGAAATGTTCATGTAGATGCATATGTGGTAATAATAGGTATATCTTCTTTGGCACATTGCCTCAACTGATTTGACATAAACACCTAGGGTATTTCCAACGCCTTCCAGGATTTCCCCAAGACAAAACTTTTGAGGAAGAGAATAATGTATAATACACACCAAGGTATAGGAAAAGTCTTCTTTCTATGGGATAAATCAAAATGTCCATAACCATAGATAAAGACCATATGAGTTTGAAAAATAGGGTTCATTCTCAAAGATTTTATCATTGTCTTCCATATTATAAAATATAGTTGTGAAAAAACCCTTGGATCCAAGATAAAGTTCATAATGCCCCTTGTGTTAGAAAAACAGGACCATGGAGCAATAAAACGAAACAAATGCGGAAACAAAACACAGAAGATACACAATACAATAGAGACACATATTTATGTGGCTCACCAAGTGTGGGCTACGTCCACCAGAGAAATTGCTAGGTCCTTCCTTTATTATTATCCAGCATATGAAGGGATACAACCTACAACAAACCCGCTATAACTTCCTCTTCTTTCTCTCAAAGTCTCCTATCTCAGAATACAATATTCGCCATCAACCATAGCCACAATACATTTCCCTCATAAAAGAGGGTTTCCTTCTAGGGAAAAAAACCCTAACATAATCTCTATCGTTAGATCTGCGACCTTATAATGAACGGTCTAGATTTACAATGAAATTACAATATACATTTACAAGAAAAAATTTCCTTCGAGGGCTTCACCCCAAAACCCCCGCTTTCCCCCAAACCCCCCAGCCGGAGGCATAGCCCCCGTGAACCCCGTAGAGGGGGTACCCCCCCTTTGCACTCCCCCGCATTGTAGAGTGTACATACTTTTGGGGTGTAAATACTTCATGGGGTATAAACACAGCTGAAAGTAAAAGACCTCTAAATCATCAAGATAATCAGGCTCCACAACCAACACCTTGGGCTCCCACCAGGTGTTGATCTATTGGACCAAATCTCGTTCTGAGGTCCATAATACTAAAAATTTGTCAATGTTAGGTCATGATCCTTCATAAATTTAGTATCTTCTCCTACCCTAGTCTATTTTACCACATACCTTGGTGTAGCAGAAGCCTGAGGTATGGGTTCCCAAAATTGAGTCACTTTTGGATGGGAGGATTTAGCCTCAACCTCCATCGCTTTGTCTCTTTGCATCTCATCCTGGCAGATCTGATATCGAAGTTGAGGTGACATCTCAAAAGGCAGTCATGAGCTAGTTAAGCCGAAAGGAGTATTTGCTGCTACATCTCAGTACGAGGGGTTATCTCACCCTCCATGTTGGCCATTATGGTGGAATTAGGAGATTACAAAGTTGAGAATCACATCGAATGATTAATGGGAGTTGAGAGATTCAAAAAACCTTGTTTGATGCAAGCATCAAAACCATAGAAAAGGAGCGAGTTTGGAATTCATATTCTTAATTCAAACTATTAGATTAAAATGGAAAAATATTATTAGATAAACATGAGTCATACATGATAAGTTAAATAAATAAATAAATAAACTTAAATTTAAATTTACTCTCAATGGTGGGACCCAAAACTTGAACTGTAAAATGAATATGCATGATATTGATAATTTAATGGTATGATAAACCAATAAATTGTATTTTGTGTGTGTGTTTTTTTTATTGTATTAATTTGAAATTGAAATAATACAAATATATATTATGTTACAAATTTTGGATAAAACAATAATTAAAAAAAAAAAAAGAATAAAACAATTTATTAGTCACTAATCTGTTTTTATCAAATTTTAATTTAAATGATCAAATTAAAATGAAAAAATATTATTTATTAAACATGATTAATACATAATAAGTTAAATTTATTTAAAAAAAAACTTTTAAGTGTACTCTCCATGGTGGGGCCGAGAACTTAGAACCAAAAAGTGAATATGATTGATATTGATAATTCCGTGATTTTCTTTTTGTTAATGTTGCACATATTAGCTATATGAATTTCTTGATACATGTGGTTTTTATTTTTGTTAATCGTGGAAGGACTTATTACTGAAGGCAGTGGCAAAATAGACTCGTTACTGAAGGAATTGAAAAAAGAGAGTGAGTACACGCAACTTGTAGCATTTCTTGTGTGTGAGGTTTAAGTGATGTTGCAAACGAGCCTTAGTACGGTGGTGGTAATTTGTACCTATAGGTTTGTTACACCTTTTTTCATTTAACATGGTATTTGTGTATCGTCTATTTATGTATGTATGTCAAGTATGTCAGTTTCAGGGTTGAAAATTGAGGGGAAATATGCTCATCATGAGGCATTTTTTTTCGTATTTTTTATTTTATTTTTTTCATCGTCATTTCTAGGAATGGGCATCCAAATGGAGATAACTTATTTTTGACGGGTTATAATATTATAAAACGTCATTAGTTTCATAGTCTCGTAGGGGTGGTAGGTAATGAGGAATAACTCCTCATGCACGGAGCTACCCACAAATTTGTAGATGGTGAGCACCAAGATAATTGAGAGGTTTAGATGTAGACAACCCTTGGGTCCTTCTTGGCAAAATTCAGAGGTGGAGAACTTTTCTGTGATGATTTTATCGAAAATTTACAAAGACAGAAAGAGATGAGAGCAAGCCGAGGACCCTTAGTTCAAACAGAGGGTGTCTTGGTTCAAGACCATCTATGTTTTTAGCAACCCGGGAAAAAAATTAGTTGGATCTTTTCGTCTATGATAAGACGATGTAATCGGTGTTCATCCTTATGAGGATATGGGGCATCTCTTTGAAAATATCCTCAGTTTTTTTTCCCCCTTTCCATTCCCCTTAGTTGTGACAATGTGAGATCTTGTGTAACATGTGCGCCAACGACATTTGAGGTGGGTGATGATCATGTATGTACCTGTGAGAACACTTGTTCTGGTGATTTTTCTCTATGGTGGATGTGTTGGAATCCTTTGTCGTATTTGGAGGAGAGGGTGTTCTGATGGCAGAAGTCTCCAACAAACCTTAGTTATTAAATGCGGGGATGATGTGCATGTATTCTCTTTCTCTTTGCCTTGGTTTCACATGACAGTGAGACATAGGATCCGATAGGTTGAAATATCACACCATTGTAGTTGAACTCGGAAACAAATTGGTAAATATCATGAACTCTTAGTTTATTTCATATATTTTGTTTGCTTGTTAGTTGAAATTTTTTTGCATTGGCATAAATACTATCTAAAGCTCTAGAAATAATATCATTACAAATTTAGTAACCTTTTCCTCCTTAAGCAACGATTAAGGATAAAAATTCTCAACAAGGAAATTGAAGAAATATTATGGACCAGTTCTTGAAACAATGTCCTTCCATATCCAATGAATTACCAATAGTTTGAAAGGCGATGTCTATTTTTATGCATTTAGAGGCCTTTTCTTCCTTTAACTTGGAATACAACTGAAAATTCATGAAGTAGAGACCTAAATAAATAATATCGACTAGTTGATGTGTATTTTTATTCATACAGGGGGGGATTTACTTCCTTTAACCTCGAATACAGTTGAAACTTCTTTAGGAGGAGACCCAAAGAAATAATATCAAATAACTCTTGAAATAATATATTTTGGTAACCTACGAATTCTTAGTAGCATGAAAACCCAATGTCAATTCTTATACATTTGGAGGCCTTTTCTTCCTTCATTTTTTAGCACAACTAAAAATTCTTGACGTTCGACCAACTCTCAAAATAATATATTTTTATATCCGCAATAATATCGGTAGCATGAAAGTGAGTGCTGATTTTTGTCCATTTTAGAGGCCTTTTCTTCCTTGAACCTCCAAAACAACCAAAATTTCTTTAAATAAAGGTAGATTTTAAGTCTATCAAGTTGGACTTACTACCATGTCTCTTTTCTTTTTCGTTCTTTCTATTTACTTCATATTTGAACATTGGTGGGAAATTTCCTACTGGAGGAAATTGAAGGTAAGGTAGAGTCCTCTTTAATTGTTTTTTCATATGATTGATCCTATTTTGTTAGATAGCTATGGGGACAAGAAATTATTGTAAAAAATAATCTTCAAGCCGTTGATGGACTCTTTGGTGTGAAATTTTTGTAGAAGTGTAGGAGGCAACTTATAATACAAGTGTAGGGAGGAGGAATCTGATGCTCCCTACATTTCTAGAAATAAGTACTTCCTTCCTAAAAATGGAATCACCAACTAAAATCTTTAGCATAAAATTTAGTATTGAAGAGTTAGCTTCTTATTAAAACTTCATTGTTGAAGGACACACTTTTATACATAATATTCTTTCAAGAGTAATATGTAGACCCAAAATGTCAACAATAAATTGTTTGACCCATAAAAATGAGTTCAAATTTCATTCCAACCATGGTTAGTATACTTGGAGTTAAAGAGTATTTTTTAAATTTAAAATTTTTAAATTAAATTATTTTATCTCAGAAATATATTGTAGACCAGCTAAAATTTGTCACGTCAATGTTAACCACCAATTAAAAATCACAAAAAACACAACTATTTTATTTTAAAATTTAAAAAAAAAAAAATTATTTTTCAAACATTTAATTTAATACAAATATAGGAAAGTTAAAAAAACTTTATTAAAACAAATTGTTTTCATCAAATTCAAATTCAAATTCAAAGTAAGTTGAATTCCAACTAATTACAATATATATGGTAAGTAAAAATAACACTACTTTAGGAGTGAATGACACTAATAGTAGAATAAATACATGTGTCGCATAGTAAATTTATTTAACACTACTTTGGAAATGAATGTCACTAATAATGAAATAAATACATGTATCTCATGTTAAATTTATTTAACACTACTTTGGAAGTGAATGTCACTAATAGTAGAATAAATACATGTATCCCATAGTAAGTTGAATTCCAACTAATTACAATATGTATTATAAGTATAAATAACACTACTTTAGAAGTGAATGACACTAATAATAATAATAGAATAAATACATGTATCCCATAGTAAATTTATTTAATGAAGATACAACAATGTAATCATGTATATGCATAGGAAGTAAAAGACATTATGCCTTGTATATTTTTAAGGCAAATTTAAACCTAACAAATAAGCAAAGCAATACCATTATCTGATTTTAATACAAATTTAAACATAACACGTACGAAAAAGCAAGAGCATTAAGGGATAAGACATAAATAGCATTAATGGATAAGACATAAAAGAGGAGAAATGGAAATAAGTTTAGTAATGAGTATTGCTTCTATTTATGAAATGCATAACAGAAAATTTTTTGAGAGAATGATTAGTGTTTTCAATGAGTTTTAAATTGTCAAAAATTGAAATAAAGATATTGTTTTTTTGCACTTATAGAAGAAAAAATAAAGATGTAAATTTTTTATAAAGATAATTTGTATATATAAAAACACCAAATAGTTATTACAAATGATATGTTGATGTTAATTTTGACAAAATTTGAGGAGAATGACATGGTAATACAACTATATTTGTGATTCAAAATCAAGGTTTGATATTTCATATAGTTGAATAAGTTGCAAAGGAATAATGTTTTTCATGGACAATTTATCTATGTGCCATGGTAAACCATAACCAAACATGGTCAACTATATCCAATCATGGTCAAGCATGTCCAACCATGATTAAACATGGTTGGCTAAAGTTAAGCATGATTAACCATAATCAATCATAGACAAATAAAATCAACCATAATTATCTATAAATAACCAAAATTAATCGTAGTCAACCATGATCACCCATAGTCAAAAAAATCTTTCTAGTTTATCTTGGTGAGAAATACTCATATATGATTTACTCATAAATACCTGCACTATACTCATAGATTTAAGGTACCCGCACTATTCTATAACGAATTATTCACATAGAATATAATCTCTATTTTATAAGTATCAATGAAAATTTAAAACATGAAAGATTAATTTAATTTGAAACATAAAAAATTAATTTAATAAATTAAACGATGTTTCGAATACATGTTGTCGAGAGGTAGAACATACATCACAAGTAAAAATTCAAATTCGGCCCGATTATTCAATGGAATGAAATCTAGAATGATAAAAAAAAATCTAGAAATAAAGCACGTGTGAAACATAAAATGTATAACCATATCTATTACTCTTTAACTTGTAGTAAATTTGTATTGATTTTCAAATCACATAAATCACATCGATATGAACCGAAGATTGCATGCGAGCTTTTCTGAAGAAGTTGAATGCGTAACCCCGTTTCTTAAAAGGCAGACACAAATAAGGTCTTTTTATATATTTCCAATAAAATCCATTGTAAAATTGTCTATGTTTTTTTCGCAATATATTGCATAGATAAGTATAACTCTGATGTGCAATAAATTTTAGACTTATTCTTGGTTGCAAAGCCAGCTTATAATTATGTATTTTTTTTTTTTTATCTACAAATATAATTTTAATTTTCTATATGTTTGTATGTGGATTGTTGAAATTGTAATTGTTTTCATGTTAAAATTTCAAGTTTGCTTGAGTTACAATTTTTGTTTGTTGAAATTGTTATTCGTGATTATCCGAATTGCATTGTTTATTTGTTGAAATTATATTTCTAATTTTTGAAATGTTTGAAATGGTAATTTTGGATTGCTCAAATGGAAATTTTGGATTATTAAAATGGCACTTTCTCATAACTAACATTCAACTTTTGAGTTTCTATTTTTTGAAATTGTAGTTTTTATGGTTAGAATTGCAATGTTGTATGAACCAAGTTTTTAATGGTTAGTTTCATAACTTTTTGATTGTTTAAATTGCAATCTTAATTAGAATTGTCAATAGTCTATATTTGTAATAATTTCTAATGATAATTTTAGTTTATGGTTGAATCATGAAACTAAATAAGTAGTGATTAGCCCAATTCTAAGTTCCCTTTAATGAAACCCTATAGAATGTGAATTGTAGTATATAGTTTCATGGGCAATTATCCAACATTCTATCATGTCTATTTATTGAAATTGCAATCAACAACAATGTTTTTGTTGAGTACTTGACTATCTGTAATCAATTGAATTTCTTTCATCACATTAAATATCTCTTGTATATTAAATTATTTCAAAATATTAGCAAAACAACTCCTCAATTAATAAAAAAATATCTTGAACTATAATATTAATATAATACAATATGAATAAGATTTGGGTGAGACCAATAGTTAAGAACATGTATTTCTTCCTTGATAGTCACAAGTTTAATGTATAGACACTAATTTAATCATTACAAACATGAGAGTCTCTTGTTTTACAAATAAGAGGATCTCATATATCAATTTGATGTCTCACTAACCTTTAACATTAAATAAGATAATTTCCCGGATGGGGTGACTGTGCGTTGTAAGCGACCACGTGGAGGCGGGCGAGGAACTGACGGCAGTCGACTCATCGGCTCGCACCAACGGCACATTAATATGCCATGAATTCACACCAGCGAATTCATTCATGGAGCCTGCCCGCACCGGGGGAAGGTACCAGCACCGAGTTTCGAACTTCAATGCCGGACGCGATGGCGATCATTATTGCTCTGGGTATATGGTTCGGGTTCATAGCCCGCCGATTCATTTTCACCTGCAGAGAGCACTTGGGACACCTTGTCTCACAGTCGCTTTGGCATCACCACCAGATTACTCTCGGCCCTCTGGTAGAGCTGCTCCATTGGCTCGCATCACTTCGCTGCTACGCCATGCCTCGGCTCAGGGGCACCCCTAGACGCGGAGCGGCATGGCAAGCGGCCAAATCCCGGAGGAAGCGACAGAAGATGTTCGAAAAAGCCATGGCTATCGCAGCCAGGCGGAGACGAATGATGGGCTGGGCAATGATTGAGGAGGAGATCCCAGGCGAGGAGCAAGTCACCCCCCCTGAACTCAATTTCGCCAGTGAGCATTTTGATCCGGCCAGCACTTCAGCAGGGGCCAGCGGTCAAAACAATCGCGATAACAGTGGCTAGGACGAGCCTTATTCACCGTGCTTCATTGAGGAGGAGCCTCCTCCGGAACCTACCAGGCCCGACCACGGTGAACCCACCAGGCCCGACCACGGTGAACACAGGCAGATAGCACAGGAGGACACCGACCCGGCACAGTCTCACCCAACAGTAGGAGACTCCCTCAGTCTCATCTTTGACGTGCGCCATCTTCTAGACGACCTGGTCTTTCGCACTGGGCGACTGGAGCAGAGGATGGACCTGTTCTTTACCGCGCATTCACGAGCCACGCAGAAGAAGCAGTGTCCGACGTGTGCCCGACCATATGCCTTTCCTGCGCGATGGCGGCATACTGAAGCTTCTGAAGTTCACATGGATGCCAAGGTCCCCTGATGCTCCTACCCATCTCTGGTCTACGGTTCTGTTTTGATAGTCTATGCATGATGAATTTTAGTTTTGTTTATGCTTTCGTTTTAGTTACAAACAATAGTATTTTGAAGCAACCTGCTACTCCCGGTTTCCTTCGGGCGGGAGCTAGCCCTGTTAACTGTGATAATTTTGCCACCCTCAGTCTGGTCTGTAACTATGTTGACATGTGGA
>ML794059.1:301585-324203 GCA_009831015.1 Picea engelmannii
CATAAACAAAAAATCAAATTAACACATAACTAATAAGTAGTACAAAACTGTCACTCAGAGTTTCCAAGTTTGCAAATACACCATAATATAAAAAAAAATCCCTGAAAATGCACTCATTCAAACAACTGTCATTGAGAGTTTCCAAGTCTGCAAATACACCATAATACAAAAGATCCATGAACATACATTCAAACAACTGCATAAAAGAAGTGGACCAAGATGTCTAACAACTATATGCAAAATATTAAAACAATAATTATATTATAATATTTAGCGTATAATTATTGCACTCACCTCGAGTTCACTAGTACCACTATGAATATACTGCACATTATTCTTGAGTTCAACGTAAATATGATAGCTATCAATAATGAGATCACTTAGTGCGTATTCCATCAATCTTTTGATAAGGACTTGTCTTTTTCATTGTGTTTCTTTTATAGAGCTTCCCTGCAAGAGGTTTCATCATGCAAAAAAAATATATAGCATTAAAAAGTATGAATATTTTCTTATTAAGAATTCAAAAGTACGAAGAATGCAAGAAATACATTTTTGTCAAACAAAACATTTTAAGCATGAAAATTTATGACAAAACATTGGGACAAATTAACTATCACAACAAAAATTTGAAAAAATTGATTACCTCAAATTCAACACCACTATCAACAATGTCCTTTACACATTGCTTGGTGAGTTCTTCACAATCACTATGACCAATATTGGCATGCTCTTGTGCAGTCTCCGAAGCTCTGTTGATATTATAAATGCCTTTTCCTTTTGGTGACACTGCATGTTTGGTATGATTTCTCTGCATGTGCTTTAACCATCATGCAAAAAACTATACCAAATTTAAAATTAGTAGCAAACTGTCTCCAAGGGAATTGTTCTCTTTTTCAAACAATGAAACAACAAAATCGCAACAAGCATTGGCAGAGATGTTAAAAGAGATGTGTAGAACATGAAACAGTGTGATGAGCCTTCGAATCTCTTTTATTATATGATAGTAATTATGATATTAAAATAACTTAAAACATTATTTTACAAGAAATGATCTCATTTTCCAAGCTAGTTAACCTTACAATTCATAACTTTGGATATTTGTAGTTGAGTTGCCTTAGTAAAAAGTAGCACTATATGTCAGTAGTAAAAAATGTTAAGCATTAAGCAACTCTCAATTATCTATAGTCATGTCCCCTTAGAAAAAAGGAACACTATATTCAATATCAAATAAAGGTTAGGCATCAAGAAGAAAGGGATACCACCTATATAGGAGTGACATTCACATCTTATAATAATTACCTACATAAATTTTCTCAATAAAAACAAACTTAATTATTTTGTATTTCTCTTGTATTTATATATTTACATTTTCAATAAAAAATCAACAAAGGAATCTTGATAATATATTGAGTTATGTGGAACCTAGGGCTATGAACTGGTACATTGTCCCAAAAGGAAAGAATGAGGAAGAAATGAGGTTGAATGCAACCTATATAATTAGTGTGGCAAGGAAGTTTGGATGCTCACTTTTCCTTCTACCTGAAGACATTATTGAGATCAATCCTAAAATGATACTTATATTGATTGAAATAATTATGCTTTGGAGTCTTACAAAACAAACCAGTGAAGATGCAAGGCTTTCAGACAGGGAAAATGGAAGTGTAACTAGCAGTTTATCAAACATTGTTATTGATGACAATACTTTAGAGGCTTATTTACCACTTGATAATGGATGTGGCAAACTATGTAGAAGTATTGTTTTCAGATCCTTGCCTTCAGAGCCAATTCACCAAAGCAGAGCTTCAAACTTAAAAATAACAATATGCATCCATCAAAAAGGAGAAGGGTGAATTAACTATTGGGGATTTGAGCTCTAGAATAACTAAACTGAAATATTTTTTAGGATTGTTTCATCGAGGAGGAGGTAGGAGTTGTTGTGGGGGAATACCATTCAAATTCAAATGAGATTTGAAGAAAAATAAGACTAAGAAGGATAAAATATTTATGAACAGAAGTAGAATTAAATTCTTCTCTTTCCTATGACAACCACACGATTAAAACAACACAACATCAATGAATATCATCAAAACAATGCAATTTTATTTATATAGTCCACTGCAAGCATAGAATTTACTCAAGCTGAGTTTACAGATATCGTACGACCTGTACAGGTCTGTAATTCTGATGGTAATACTTATCAAAACCACAAAATACAAAACTAGAACTGGTCTCGATTTATATTTGAATGATATCTTCTCAAAGGATAACTGATACCATTACCTTGGACCTGCGAACACTTTATTTTTAGACTGGGTGAGTGTGTAATCTGAGCGTATGTCTTACTTTCCCTAACTCATCTCCTTTACCTCCTTCAGGCCCATCTCAACCTCTATTCCTTGACTGTGATGAACGTTGTCCCTAACTCATCTCCTCATCCAGGAAGTGAGACCCGAACCGATTTCCCTAACATGGCTCCTTCTTCACACAATGAGACCTGAACTTCTTGCCTCCTTATGCATGCAGAAAGACCCTACTAAGGGTGTTTGTGTGGTGTCATGTTGATGGATTTGTTACTAAGGATCTTACTAAGATTAGAGATATGATTAGCTCCCATTTTCATAATATTTTTTCTCATTATGCTTTGATGGATGGGGTGGTGGCTACTATATATTCTTGTCATTGTTTGGTCCCTCATAAGGTTTATTTCAATGATAGGAACATGTTAGATAGTGATTTTGCAAGGAATAATTATTTGTTGTATTATATTGTATGTAGAATGGTAAATATCTAAGCATGGATGAGATATCATGTGGGTTTTAAAATTTCATGTGGGATAATATTAGTGATGACTTATTTTCTTTGGCATATAAAGTTTTTTTCTACCAGTCACTTGTCTATGTCTCTTAACCAATGGTTTATTAAGGTTTTCCTAAAGAATGTATCTTGGCATTCTGCTAGTGGCCAGTGTCCTATCACTTTTCTTATGGATGCTAATAAAATTATAGGAAAGGATTTGGCATTGCGACTCCACTCAATGAAAAATTATGTTTGTTTTCAAGAGAACACAAGGTTTTTTCAAGGAAGATTCATTCTTGACATTAAGGGTTTCTACATGGGATCCTGTAGAGTGGGAAAGGGAGGATAGGCAACACTCTCTGGTCTTTAAAATTTATTTTGAAAGTTTTTTGAGGAGTTTTTCATCGAGGAAGATGTAGGACTTGTTGTGGGGGAATACCATTCGAATTCAAGAGAGATTTGAAGAAAAATAACACTAAGAAGGATAAAATATTTATGAACAGAAGTAGAATTAAACTCTTTTGTTTCCTATGACAACCACACCATTAAAACAACACAAAATCAATGAATATCATCAAAACGGTGAAATTTTATTTATATCAATTTGCTGCAAGCATAGAATTTACTCAAGATGAGTTTACATATATTGTACAACCTGTACAGGTCCGTACTTTTGCTGGTAATACTCATCAAAACCACAAAATACAAAACTAGAACTACTAGTCAGTTTATATTCAACTAGTATACTCTCAAAGCATAGATTATACCATTATCTCTAACATAGGAACACTTTCCTTTCAAACTCGACGAGTGTGTAATATTAGCATATGTCATACTTTCCCTAAATCGGCTCATTTACCTCCTTCAAGCCTAGGTTGGCCTATATTCCTTGATTGTGATGAACGTTAGCCCTAACTTGTCTCCTTGGCCAAGCAGTGAGACCCAAGCTGCTTTCCCTAACTCAGTTCCTTGTTCACATAATGAGACTCTAACTGCTTGCCTCTGTATGCACACGTAGAGACCCTACCTGGTCTCTATGAGACCCGACTTGATCTCTAGTTATGATTTCCTCCTTGTGCACATAGAGAGACCTGACTTGGTCTCTATCTCAGCCATTCTCAGCATACGCTTGTTTCTTTTCTTGAATAACTTGTATCGATCCTTTTTGGATTTCCTCGTCTCTCTAGTCGCCCTCACTCTCTTTTCTCTTATATTGATAGTGAGGCTTCCAGGTTACTTGTAACCCTAACATCTTTTCCTCAATAATTCCTAGTCCTCAGATCCTATCATTATGAACTTGATCCAAGGTTTGGGACTTAATCAATAAATTATATGCATTAATGGTTGAGATGCAATATTATCTTGAGTTAAGTCGTCCCCACCATTTAATTATATTTTTCTAGTCAAAATATGGGCTTCCTCCTCATTACTAGACACCCCTAATGAGGAGTTACATGCCTGAGATATACTCGAACACTTCCTATTAGAGAGGGAGGTAAAGTCACTAGAGTTTTCTTCTCCAAGATCCACCTCACTATGTGATTCTCCCTCTGAGCTTGAGAGTCCTAACCGTTCCATGTCTGGACATTATATTTGTTCTTCTAGGATGGGTGAGCTACACCCTGTACAAGGATTATCTCAATATCCTCATTCATCCAATTGAGCCCATTCCCACCATGTGGGTGTACTGAGAATAACTTCATGTTATCTTAAATTTTGACTTGTAGACTCATTTATTTCTTTTGTGAGTCTATAAACAGATTTTCCCCACGGTTTATATAGCCCATATTCACTTATGCATATCATTACAAGTGGTCCTAGTTCTTGAATTTTAATTGAATCGATGTTTACACTGCAGCCAAAGAATATTTCCCCATAGACTTGATGATCCAAGACTAATATTGAGAGAAATTTGATTCTCATACATGATACGTACAATACTTATGGTATCCGAAAATTTTTGCGTGATTCTAGTTATGATACTGTCCCTTTTCCATGAAATTCCATCATATTGGAATGCACCCCATACTTAACAATTCCTAAATCTTGACTTGAAAATTATTGAATTTCAAGTCAGTGAATTTTTCATATGACTCATGGCTTCGTTGTCTATGTACTAGCCTACCCTGCTTTTTTCCTCTATATCCAAGAAGATAGTGTATTCGTCCTTAAACATTCTAGAAAACTCTATAGATTTGGTAGCCAACTGCTGCTCATATTCCTCTTCTTTGTTTTCAACTTCTGTTAAGGATGCAATACCTTTTCTTATCCTTCATTTACAAAATCCCTTATTATCTTGGGTGCACTGGATAACAAAGTGTCCAAGCTCTCCACACATGAGAAAGAAATGAAAATCATACACTTTTTCTCAATTTTTCAAAGTTCATTGGATGCAAATTAGTAAATATTGGAACACGAGAATTAGTTTAAGGGTGGCCTCATCTTGTCCTTGTAAGGTTCATAAACAAAATCAAGTTTCAATATTGGAAAAAAAGAAACCAACCCACATTTTTTATATTTTATTGAGTAGAAATTCAATAGAAAATGGAACTATTTTTTGTATTTCCACACACAGAAAGGGATACCACATGTATAGGAGTGGACATTTACATATTGAAATAATTACCTACAGAAATTATCGCAATAAAAAAAAACTTATTTATTTTGTATTTCTCTTGTGTTTATATATTTCCATCTGCAATACCAAATCAACAAAAAAATCTTGATAATATACTAAGTTTTGCGGAACCCAGGGTTCTAAATTGGTACATTGTCACAAAAGGAGAGAATGAAAAAGAAAAGAGGTCGAATGAAACCTATATAATCAATGTGGAAAGGAATATTTGATGCTTAGTTTTCCTTCTACTTGAATACATTGTTGAGGTCAATACTAAAATGATAATTATTATATTTATTGCAAGCATTATGCTTTGGAGTCTTACAAAACAAACCAGTGAAGATGCAGGGATTTCAGACAGTGAAAATGGAAGTATAACTACTAGTTTCTCAAACATTGTTATTGATGATAGTACTTCATAGGCTTCTTTACCACTTGATAATGGAAGTGGTAGGCTATGTGGAAGTATTAGTTCCATATCCTTGGCTTCATAGCCAATTCACCCAGGCGGAGCTTCAAACTTTCAAATAACAATATGCATCCATGAAGAATGAGATTTGATATCTAGAATGACTAAAATGAAATATTTTTGAGTTATTCATCAAGGAGGAGGTAGGATTTGTTGTGGGGGAATACCCTTCGAATGCAAAAGAGATATTGTATTTTGAATTTTTTCTAGAGATTTACCTTAATTTACAGACACAAGTAGATACAAAATTAAGTGGTTCCAAGAACAAATATTCATTTATAAAGACTGCCACAACTACCTTGCTTCAAAAAATTGGCGAATTTGAGAAGGTGGCATTTTTTCCTCATGTCAATAACTACCTTAGAGATGATCCAGTGGTGAAAAGACACCTTCCAATTGATCCTATGACAAATGATCTCTTTGATATAGTGAAAGATGGCATTCTTCTATGCAAATTGATCAATGTGGTTGTTCCTAGAACCACTGATGATCAAGCAATAGATACGAAACCAAAGCTTAATCCATGAGAAATAAATGAAAATCAATGTCCATTGGATGCACAATAGTAAATATTGGAACATGGGACTTAGTTGAAGGGTGAACTCATCTTGTCCTTGCAAATTTTAGAAACAAAATCAAGTTTCAGTCTTGGACAAAGATAAATTAACCCACATCTGTTATGTTTTATTGAGTAGATCTTCAACACAAAATGGGACTTACACCATTGTGCCCATGTCTTATCATTTGTCGATAAATTATTATTTTTTCTCACCTTTTCACCAAGACAATCATTACATGAACATGGATATATTTCCATACCATTCTCATCGACTATTCTCTCATCATTTGCATGGTATTCATCCATTGTCAACCTTAGAATTCGACTCATGTTTGATGTTCTTCATTCTAATATTAATTTGATATGTTAATTAGCAAATATTAGGTAATTTAGATAGTACAAGGGAACAAAATAAGTTAAGTTGTTGTTAAAAACAACAACATTAACAAGGAACTAAGCTAGTCTATGAGTTTTCATTTTCTAGTTCTAAAGAGAGGTTGAGAAAATAAATCATTGCTTAGAGAAGCCAATAGGAAATGAGAAAGGTGTCGTAGAAGGAGGAGTTTATTAGCCTTGGCAGATCTGAATCCTTTGTAGTTTGGTAGTCTTGTGGAGCATGTAGCTCTTACTGCAACTTCCCATTCTCATTTTTGGCCAAGTTATTGAAAATAAATGGTTTTGGGGGAACTTGAAGAATGTTGAAAGAATTTTTGTTTAAAACTATCATGCACTGAAACTATCAGAGTTACATTTTTTTCTAAAACTATTAGAGTTCCATTTTTATGATATTGAAGAATGGTAGAAAGAGACCACACTTGTGATTCTACTTTATATCTATTAGCTTCAACACAACAACATAGGCATCAGATATATCACTCACCATGGTTTTCCAACCAACACAGACATAGAGTATGGTGCCACTAGTTATTATTCCTACTAGTGTATCCATGACCAAAAGGACACTATGTGTAATCACAAACCTGTTAATGAGTATGGGAATATCTAGATGGAGATGTCCTTGTTTCTACAAATAGTAATGATCATGAAGAAGCATAAATACATGGGAGGATATATATATTGGACTGGAAGCATGAAACCTTTTCTACACGAGGTCTCTACTTACTTACCGATTATAATTGAAGAGAAACAAGAGGAATATTAGTTAGAGGAAATCTCTTGACCAATTGGAAGAATGAAACTCTTATCTATAGAATATTTTAATAATGACTCAGTGATTGAAAACAACAGACCCATTTATTTCAATGAATATTTTGAACAAACTGGGCATATAGCTCTTGATCAATCATCTTGGGCAATAACCAAGAAGG
The DNA here is from genome assembly GCA_009831015.1 of Picea engelmannii. NCBI lineage: Eukaryota > Viridiplantae > Streptophyta > Pinopsida > Pinales > Pinaceae > Picea > Picea engelmannii. The sequence continues at coordinate 309,355 of ML794059.1, forward strand.
TACCACTATTTTTCATGGACACATAGAGTTTGGATTTATGTAATAACAAGAGTATGTTTATTAGATGTATTGTCATGGAACATATTAAAATACCTAAGAAAGAAAGTGATTCATATGCTAAGGAAATTTTTATTACCCAGACAATGATTTTTTTTATACATTGTACCTTGATTTTTTTGTTGACCTTGACTCATAGAAAGTTAATTATGACTTCCATGTATTTGAAAATGTTGGTTTACTAGCATAGGAAATGTTTAGTGTCATAGTCAACTGAGATATTAGGAGTTGGAATAGGAGTTGAAGGAGTTGGATCAATTAGGAGTTTGAGGAGTTGAATTAGTCAATATACCATCTAGATCCAATCTTCAAGGAGGGGATAGAGACATTCTTATATGGGCTTGAAAGATCCATTCACCATTAACCAGAATCATTCCATTCAACTTTCAAAATAATCATTTAACCTTTCGAATTTCAACTTAATTCATTCTCCTTTAAACGTTATCCCCTCACCTCTCAGAAACAAACACCTCACCTCATCTAGGAACTAGAAATTGAAACCACCAGACTTACACTCACAAGTAACGAATCACCCACCCCACAAAGATAAGTTGGTCAATTTATAACGAGGTGCAGAGTGGTGGTAGTTTCCAATTGAAGTATGTGGAATATTATCTTGATTTACAAAACTAGGAAAAAATTTCCATTTAAATTATGTGAATAATATTCACTCTATGAGGTTCCTTAAAAAACTTTTTGAAATGAATTTTCTTCACCTCAACCATCTGAGAAAACCTATGATATTTCTGTCCCATCTCATTCTTAACAGTCCAAATCATATTTTATATTTTCATCATATTTGCATAGTTGTGAAAAAATCAGGTGTTTTCATATCCCCGTGCTACCCAAGCTACTCTAGTTTTTTGCCTCCATTTTGATTCTTCCACGTCAAGAAACTCTTCTTTTCATGGATCCAAATGATTTAAGTTACTTGTATATTCTTCATTGAAAATTCCATTTATGTTTGGTTTGAAAATGTTATAAATTTCTTCTTCTGGTATCCATGTCTACTCTTATGGATCCTTGAGATTGGATTTGTCCCACTCGACAAATTTTATTTTTACAATTTTAAAATTTTCACTAAATTAAAATGCAACATATTCCTCCAACCGATTTTCCATATGTTTCCATTCACTATCATTCAAATCCCTAAATTCAATATCCTTAGACCAATAAGAGTTGAATTTAGAAGGGATTGGGGGATTTTCATTCTGCGTCCCCCACTGGGAGAAATATGGGTACATGAACAAAAATATGCAACAATCCCCTTCGAACTAATATTCATCAAAATAAAATATTACTGTGTGAATCGTTTAAAATGTATATCAACTTAGTAAACCAAATGAAATGTTTTGCCATCCTTGCATGCACAAAACGGTTGTTGTGATATGCAAGCCCGTTTTAAATTTTTTCATTCATAAGACTTTTGGGTAGTTATGGAATCTATTTACTGGAAGTTAGCTTAATCACTAAGATATATTAGTACTTAATATTAACTTAGAAATTCATCTTAGGATAAATTATATTTCGAAATAAATTAGAAACTAAAACCTCATCGTTGAATTGGGCTTGTCAACTATTTTATGTAGAATAGGAAATATTTCTTGTATGTAGCACTGGCATGGAATACTAGAATTGGAAACCATACTATATTTTATGTTTATCAAAATGGGAACAATAATATGCAACAAGAAATTGTTGAGGCCATAAATTCAAGTTTCATTACAGAGGAAAAAAGATCAAGCAATTTGGACTCACTAAATTGCTTAGAAGAGCTTGATTTAGTATTGGGATCCTTATGTGGGACACTTTTTTATTGAGATTTAAGACCTAAGTGCATATTTTCTCCTTTTATGTAAACTTTTGGCCTCATGTAATTATGAAATTTTTGAAATGATAGTACATACCCATTAAGGCCTTTATTTCATTGCTCTTGAGGTTTACAACTATTTGCATATTTCCAGTGATGCATTGCAAACCTATTTGTGTGTGCATCTCATATTCATAAAGATTCAAGGAAAGGAAGTTTGGGACACAATTTTTGAGAATCCCTAGAGTGATTCACCAATTTCAAAGTACATTGGGGTAGATAACATAGGGAATTTATTTTATCTCGTGTAAAAAAAAGATATATACAAAACATAAAAAAAAAAAATGGAATTTTATTAATAACGAATTATAACTAATAAAAAATGAATACAATGCATCATCCAATCATATAATTTGAAATTTAAATAGGTCAATCCACACATCATGTAATGATGTATTCATACAATACCATCTGAAAATAGCTTGTGGTATGTCTTCTTCTTACAAGTGTTGCAATAGTCATTTACAAACATTAAGCTCAAATGTGTTGCAATAGTTCTTTCAAATCATTGATGTCAATTTGATTCTTTATAAGATAAGGTAAGGTAATATAATTTTAGTAATGTCCAATGAATGACCATAAAAGTAGGTCAATGAGAGTAAAACAATACATTCAATGTAGGTATGAAAAGTGGGAGTGCAAAAGCAACTCCCCAATCGATATTGAAAGAAGAGAGAGAAAGAACTAAGTGTGTACTATAAAAAATTTCAATGTTTAACTAAGAGAAGATATAAATAATGTGCATGTATAAGAAACATGATAGAAATTTAAGAGTTTGACTACTAAAAAAAAAGAGAGGATGTCAAGGCTTTCTAGTGCTGATGTTGGCTACTAAGGGTGAGTCCTTCAAAGGCATACATAATCATATGGAAGACATGTAAATGACCGATCATCCCTCCCTCAAATATTAACTTATTCCTTACTCTCCATATAAAAATACATGCAATGTAGGCACAAAAAGTGGGAGTGAAAAAGAAATAACCCAATCGATATTGAAAGAAGAGAGAGAAAGAACTAAGTGTCTATCAAAAAATTGAATGTTTAACTAAGATAAGATACAAATAAGGTGCAAGTACAAGAAATATGATAGAAATTTAAGAGTCTCAATATTGAACAAAAGACGCAATGTCAAGGATTTGTAGTGCTCATGTTGGCTACTAAGGGTGAGGCCCTCAAAGGAATACATAATGGTGAAAGGCTCTCTGACGCAGGGGCGCACCACCTAGGCATGTCCGCTCTCACAGGACCTTCTTCTTCTCGGCCCGAAGAACTCGAAGGTTCTTCTATTTCCCTATCGGGAAATCTGCACCCACATAAATCTTCCCCCGAGGTCTCCCCTTTCACCACCGGGAGATCAGCTAAATCTCGCTATCTCACGATTTCGTGACTTAAAACCTCCAACTCTTCCTTTAAAATCTTGCGATACCCGATCTGGCGATACAGGTATAGCTCCTTCCACATGCAATTGTGGGCTAGGATTAAAGGTTAGCGCCTCTCACAACCTCGCGACCTCATGAATTTGTGAGTCGAACTCTTGTATCTCCCGTTGCGATCCTCCGAGACACGATAAGTCAACTCCGAGTTGACTCCTCCCTCACCGGATTTCACTACTCGCGACCTCGCGACCTCGCGAGTTGAACCGTCGAGCTTTCCCCCTCCTATTCCACGAGTCTCTGAGGTGTGAGAATTCAATGGAATGCTGACTCTATCTCCAGCGAACGTGTGTCCACCCATCGGCCGCGCGGTCCCACCTTATGTTCTGCCACGCGTTCACACAAATCTCAGCTCCTCGGCACTTTGCGACTCCTAATGCCAATACCTCGGGACTTCTCGCAGCGAGATCCCGAGGGCTTCGTGCCACCTGTATTCCACTCATGCTCTGCTATGGCGCACACTATCGTCTAGCTGTCGAGATATCGCCTTCTCGCAACGTCGCGATCCCCGCACCCCAATTCTCAAACCTTTTCTTGTGAGGTCCCGATACACGATCCCTCATGAAGATCCAATGGTTCTCCCGTGATCTAGATTCAACGGCTATCCTCCTCTCGCTACTCGCGACCTCACGACTTGGAGTACCCAATGCTTGGGCTCTCACCTTGCAAACTCCCGAGTTTGCGAGATCTCTCGATCTCTCGCCACCTGTCCCCTCAGATGGACGGCTACGATCTTCTCGCTCCTTCGCCACTTCACATCCTCACGCCTCATGACTCTGAATACCCAATTCTTGGGCTTTCACCCCGCGAACTCCCAAGTTCGCAAGATCCTTCGATCTCTGCCACCTGTCCTCCTCAGATGGACGGTTCTTAGCCTTCTTGCCACTTCACCACTCGTGAAGCTGAAGGGATTCCCTTTCGGTCCTCCAATGTCCGAGTCTCCGAGATGAGAATCTCCTTACATGCATCCTCCTCAACGAACGGCTATGATCTTGCAGGGATATCGCGTATCGCGATATCGCTGCTCTTGCCGCACAACTTTGGGGCTTCAACTACCAAGTCCTCGATACACGATACCACGTGTAGATCTGACGGCTCCTATGACTCTGAATCGACAGCTCTACCCCTCCTGATATTCAAACTCTTCGGAATATTCTCGCTGTAACCTCCTTGCACCTTTACAAGATCTGATGATCCTCGGAACTTCACGAAATCTCTTCAGAAGATTTCGACCATCCGTTCTTCCTTGGGTAATCCACGAAATGAAAAAGAGTATCTCTCCACGAGATTCCTTCGCCTTTTCGCCAACCTGCGACGTTTCTTCCTGACTTCAAGTCACACTTATCTACGTTGATCTTCAGCGACTCAGAGGCCTATCCTTCCTGAGCTTTGCTAAATTACTTCAACCTCAACGAGGTTCCTTGCATGCACTCCTTGCGGCAAGCCTGCGAACACTTAAACTGTTCGAGCTTCCTTGACTCTGCGTATGCCCGTAGCAGCAGTCCTTCAATACTTCTGCTCAGTTTCACGACTAAGACTCTCCTTAGCCTGCGCACTCCTTGCACGGCTCTAGAAACCCGCTTTCTCTTCTGAGCGAATTGAGAACAAGAGTTTGACTCCCGAGCCTTCTGTCAACGCACTCCTTGCGGACGACTTCAACTGCACTCCTTACAGGAATCCTTGCTCAAAGGAGAAACAATTTTAACTCACCTCTCTTCCTCTCATATTTCAATCTTGACACATGAAATCATACATACAGCATAATAATGGATGCATAACAGGAAGTAATATTCATAAGCAGAGCATTCAACACACATACACAGAGAATAATACAACAACCATGAATCTGAATCAACTTCTTCTATTAATCCAAGATCTATACATGGGTGTTTTCTACAACTCTCTGCTATTCTCCTATGCTCAAGACTCTTCTTTCTTCTGTTGCTAATTTTACAATGATACAAATGAGGGTGTCTATATTCGGTTTTCCCTCTTCCTTCTTGAACTGTCTAATCTAAGAATTCAATTCTATCTACCTACAACTACTATTATAAATGCCTCTGTCTATCCCAGACGAGAGCGTATGGCTCGAGGTCTGATTACATTTTTACCAAGGCACCATATTAAATGATCTCATTTATATTCAACGCATCAACTTCAAGGGAAAATTTAAAAATTCAAAAACTTGCGCTGGACGTCTTCCAGCTGGCTTTTGCTTCCACATTGGTTTTGCTTGTTGTGAGGGATGCTCCTGCATAATACTCCCTCGCTTAAAAATTTGCATGGGCTCCTGTCCATGAGCTCCTGCATAGTATGTCCATGCTTCAAAATTTCTGCTTCAGTCTCCCAGCTGGCATCTTCAACTGGGTGTCCCTTCCACTTGACCAAATATTCAAAATATTCTTTCCTCCTGGTTTTCTTACCCACTCTTTTATTCAGTATATGTTCCATCTGTGGATTTTCTGCAACTGGCATCTATTTCTGCCACTGGACCTCTGGTTGATCATCACCTTCTGCTCCTGCTTCATAATATTTATATGGATATAAATCCGAAACATTAAATATCTTAGAAATTCCAATGTCCTCTGGCAACTTGATTTCATAAGCATTCTCTCCCATTTTCTTCAAGACCTTTCACGGTCCGATTTTCTTCATCTTCAGCTTGTTGTATGTTCCTCTCGGGAACCTTTCCATCCTCAAATGTGCCAGAACCAGATCACCAACTTCAAATTGAAGTTGTCTCCGATGCTGATCTTCTCTGCGCTTGTACTCCTGACTTGACTTCAATAGCCGCTCCTTTACCTGGCTGTGAATTTCCTTCATCGCTTCAATGAATTCTCCTGCACTAGCGCTGCTAGTATCAGTCTGTTTTGAATCCCTCAGTTCAGAAACTCCTCTCAGTTGCTTTCCATATACAATCTGAAATGGGCTTTTCCCTGTGCTCATGTTCACTGAATCATTGTAAGCAAACTCTGCTTGCGGTAATATGCTATCCCAGCTGCTATGGTGCTATGTCACCAAGCTCCTCAGCAAGTCTCCCAGACTCTGATTGACCACTTCTATCTGCCCATCCTTCTGAGGGTGATAAGAAGAACTAAACATCAAATTAGTCCCCAGCTTCTTCCACAATGTTCTCCAGAAATGCCCTATGAATTTTGTGTCTCTGTCCGAAACTATGCTTTTCGAAAATCCATGAAGTCGAACAATCTCTTTGAAAAACAAATTTGCGATGTGAGTCACATCGCTGGTCTTCTGGCATGGAATAAAATGCTCCATCTTAGAAAACCTATCAACTACCACAAAGATGGAATCAACACCTCTTTGTTTCCTCGACAATCCCAATACAAAATCCATGCTAATTTCATCCCAGGGCTTCTTAGGTATGGGCAATGGTTGATAAAATCTTGCATTCTGCTTCCTTCCTTTTGAATGTTGGCAAATCATGCATCTGTCTACAAACCTCTTGACTTCTGACTGCATCCCTGGACAAAAGTATGACTCGCTCAGCTTTGCAAATGTCTTATCATGGCCAAAATGTCCTGCCAATCCACCATTGTGCTTCTCTTTCAACAAGTTCTCCCTCATGGAGCAATTTGGAATACACAATTGATTGCCTTTGAATAGCAATCCGTCCTGGATCACATACTCTATCCACTGGCTTCTGTCTCTGAGAACTGGATTCTCAACTGCTTCATAAGCTTCCTTAAAGTCTGAATCATTTGCATACATGTCCTTAAGATCATCAAAGCCTATCATCCTGACTTTGAACTCCTGCAACAACAAACACTTCCTGCTCAAAGCATCAACAACTTTGTTAGCAGTACCAGAAATATGTTTTATCACAAAAGTGAAATTTTGCATGTATTCTACCCATTTAACATGCCTCTGATTCAACCTTTCCTGTTGAGTCACATATTGTAATGCATGGTTATCACTATATAAAACAAATTCTTTCAGAATCAAATAGTGTCTCCATTTCTTCAATGCCTGTATGATGGCATAGAATTCTTTATCATATGTGGAGTACTTTTCTTTTTCCTCATTCAGCTTCTCGCTGAAATATGCAATCAGTCTGTCTTCCTGACTCAAGACCGCTCCTATGGCAAACCCGCTTGCATCACATTTCACCTGAAATGTCTTCTGAAAATCTGGCAACACCAAAATTGTTTTCTCTGTAATCTTTCGTTTCAACAAATTGAAACTCTTCTCAGCCTCTTCTGTCCAGTGAAAAGATTTATGTCTTTTCTTGACTGTGTCCATCATTGCTGCACTAATTCCACTGAAATTTCTAATGAATTTCCGGTAGAAACTAGCCAGTCCATGAAAACTCCTCACTTCAAATATGTTCCTCGGTGATGGCCAATTCTTGATTACCTCCACCTTATCTGGATCCATCCTCAGTTCATTTGCAGATATGACAAACCCCAAATAAATTAGTTATGTCTTCATGAATGAGGACTTCTTCATGTTTACCAACAGCTTCTCTTGCTGTAATCTCTTCATCACAATATCCAAATGCTTCAAATGTTAAGCCTTTGTCTTGCAGAAAACCAATATGTCATCCAGATACACGATGACAAATTTCCCAATGAACTCCTTCAGGACTTCATTCATCAACCTCATAAAGGTACTTGGTGCATTCGTCAAGCCAAACGACATGACAATCCATTCATACAAACCTTCATTTGTCTTGAATGTTGTTTTCCATTCGTCACCTTCTCTCATACGAATCTGATGATATCCACTCTTCAAATCTATCTTTGAAAAAAAAAAATCCCCACTTAAGCAATCCATCAGATCATCCATCCTTGGCAATGGGAATCTATACCTGATAGTTATCTTGTTTATCGCTCTTGAATCAGTGCACATCCTCCAGCCTCCGTCTTTCTTCGGACTGAGTACTGTTGGAACAACACACGGACTCAAGCTTTCCCTGACCAAGCCTTTGTCCAACAACTCCTGGACCCGTCTTTTAACCTCTTCATTCTCTTGCGACGTCAACCTGTACATGGATTTATTTGGCAAACTAGCTCCTGGTATGAGGTCTATATGGTGACTCATGCTCCTCATCGGTGGCAATGAACGAGGTAATTCATCCACTACAATATCAGTGAACTCTTCCAGCAGTTCCTGGACTTCTTCTGGCAAATCATCCACTCTTGTGCTAGTCAGAACAATTCTCGGCTTTCTGACCACAAAGAATTGTGGATCCTCCTTCTTAACTTCTGTAAGAAGTTCCTTCCCACTCATGAGAAGTAATATGTTGCTTACTTCCGGCTTCACCTCTTTATCTTCAATTGGACATAACATGTGAGTCCTCCCATTCTTCTTTAGGGTATAGGTGTTCATCCTCCCATCATGAATTACATTTCTATCATATTTCCATGGTCTACCCAAAAATAAATGACAGACATCCATAGGAATAACATCACATAAAATTTTATCATTATATCCTCCTATATTGATGTCAACTAAGAACTGTTTAGTTACATTTACCTGATGTCCCTTCTGTAGCCATGAGACTTTGTATGGGCTTGGATGACCAGTTGTCTCCAGCTCCATCTTTTCTACCATCTCGGTTGAAACAAGATTATCGGTGCTTCCACTGTCCATGATGACTTTGCATGCCCAACCCTTGGTCTTGCAAGCAGTCCTAAAAAGATTGTTCCTCTGTGTTGGATTCTCCATCTCTTTCTCTGGGGTCAAAAGAACTTTCCGCATCACTAGATATCTTCCGCCTTCAGTGTACTCTGTCTCAACATCTCGCCTCTGTGCCTCGACGATGTGAGTCTCTCCAGTTTCTTTCTTCTTCTCTGGACACTCAAACGACCTGTGCCCATTCTTTCCACACGTGAAGCATGGAATTACTCCACCTCTTCCTCTTCCTCTACCTCTGGTACGAGGAAACCTATCATTATCAACATATCCTCCTCTTTTCTCAATTTGTTGTCCTCGTTGCTCAACATATGGTCTTCTCTGTGAGGTTCCACCTCATTCAACCTTTCCCTGAGGTTTCTTCCATTCCTCCTTGGGCTTCTGGTATTTATCTTGGGCAACTACTTTGCCTCTGGGCTGACTTTTGCCTCGGCCTCTCTGACTTTGTTTATGGCTCAACTTCTCCTCAGCTTTCAGAGACAATTGGTAAGCATCCTCCACCGTTCGAATGGTTGCCATATTTAATTCATCCTGAATTTCATACCTCAGGCCATTCATGTACCTGGCCACCTTTTCGTCATTGCTTTCGCGATGACCTGCCCTGATATTCAACTTGTAAAATTCCTCAGTATAATCTTTCACTATCATCAGCTTTTGTCTCAGGTTCTGCATCCTCCTGAACAGAGAAATTTGATAATCCCTGGGAATGAATTTTGCCTTCATCTTTGCAATCATCCTGTCCCAGCTCTTAATTTTTTGCTTGCTTTGGCAACGCCTGTCAGCTTGTAGTTCATCCCACCACAAGGCTGCATGTCCTTTTAATCTTGTGACGACATGTTTGACCTTCTTATCATCTTCGATATCTTCATAATCGAAGTAAGTGTCAAGAGCTCTAATCCAATCTAGCAGCTCTTCCGCATCCAGACTCCCTTCATAAGCTGGAATGTCCATTTTTGTTTTCGAACTCATCCGAGCGATAGCCTTAATTAAACGCTCATTGGCTACATCTTCTGCTGGGATTTCTTCTTCTTCATGTCTAGCATCACCTTCATCCTCAGATTCACTGATATCTCCTGCTTCAGCGTTTCGCCTCTATGATGTCTCCATGTCCTCCATTCTGACACGAAGATTTCGCACTTCTCTCTCCATGTTTGGATTCTGTCCTTGCCTACCTCTTTCTCTGGACATTTCTCTTCCTCTGGACAATTCCCTTTCTTCCTCTGGATCAGGTGATTGTCTACCTCTTCTTCTTGGCGGCATGGTGTATTCTCCTTTTCCTCTGCTACAGAAAGCAAATAAACTTTTCTATGCTCTGATACCACTTGACGTGTGTATCAGAGTGCTCTCTTATCTCATCCTGCCTCTCTTGCCTGAAATATATAGACAAGTAACAAGCTCTGATACCACTTGACGCAGGGGCACGCCACCCAGGCACGTTCACTCTCACAGGACCTTCTTCTTCTTAGCCCGAAGAACTCGAAGGTTCTTCTATTTCCCTATCGGGAAATCTGCACCCACAGAAATCTTCCCCCGAGGTCTCCCCTTTCACCACCGGGAGATCAGCTAAATCTCGCTATCTCGCGAGTTCATGACTTAAAACCTCCAACTCTTCCTTTAAAATCTTGTGATACCCGATCTAGCGGTACGGGTATAGCTCCTTCCACATGCAACCGTGGGCTAGGCTTAAAGGTTAGTGCCTCTCGTAACCTCACGACCTCGTGAATTTGTGAGTCGAACTCTTGTGTCTCCCGTTGCGATCCTCCGAGACACCGTAACTCAACTCCAAGTTGACTCCTCCCTCGCCAGATTTCAGTACTCACGACCTTGCGACCTCGCGGGTTGAACCATCGAGCTTCCCCCCTCCTATTCCTCGAGTCTTCGAGGTGTGAGAATTCAATGGAATGTTGACTCTATCTCCAGCCAACGTGTGTCTACCTGTCAGTTGTGTGGTCCCACCTTATGTTCTTCCACGCGTTCACACAAATCTCGGCTCCTTGGCACTTCGCGACTCCTAATGCCAATACCTCAGGACTTCTCACAGCGAGATCCCGAGGGCTTCGTTCCACCTATATTCCACTCATGCTCTGCTATGGCCCACACTATCCTCCAGCTGTCGAGATATCGCCTTCTCGCAACCTCGCGATCCCCGCACCCAAATTCTTGAACCTTTTCTTACGAGGTCTCGATACACGATCCCTCGTGAAAATCCAACAGTTCTCCCATGATCCAGATTCAATGGTTGTCCTCCTCTCTCTACTCGCGACCTCGCGACTTGGAGTACCTAATGCTTGGGCTCTCACCTTGCAAACTCCCGAGTTCGCGAGATCTCTCGATCTCTCGCCACCTATCCCCTCAGATGGATGGCTACGATCTTCTCGCTCCTTCGTCGCTTCGCATCCTCGCGCCTCGCGACTCTGAATACCCAATTCTTGGGCTTTCACCCTGTGAACTCCCGAGTTCACGAGATCCTTCGATCTTTGCCACCTGTCCTCCTCAGATGGACGGTGCTTAGCCTTCTTTCCACTTTGCCACTCGCGAAGCTGAAGGGCTTCCCTTTCGGTCCTCCAATGTCCGAGTCTCCGAGATGAGAATCTCCTTACACATGTCCTCCTCAACGAACGACTCTGATCTTGCAGGGATATCGCGTCTCGTGATATGGCTGCTCTTTCTGCACAACTTTGGGGCTTCAACTCCCAAGTCCCCGATACACGATACCACGTGTAGATCTGACGGCTCCCGTGACTCTGAATCGACGGCTCTACCCCTCCTGAGCTTCAAACTCTTCAGAATCTTCTCATCGTAACCTCCTTGCACCTTTACAAGATCTGACGATCCTCGGAACTTCGCAAAATCTCTTCAGAAGATTTCGACCGCCCGTTCTTCCTTGGGTAATCCACGAAATGAAAAAGAGTATCTCTCCACGAGATTCCTTCGCCTTTTCTCCAACCTGCGATGTTTCTTCCTGACTTCAAGTCACACTTATCTACGCTGATCTTAAGCGACTCATAGGCCTATCCTTCCTGAGCTTTGCTAAATTACTTCAACCTCAACGAGCTTCCTTGCACGCACTCCTTGCGGCAAGCCTGCGAACACTTCAACTGTTTGAGCTTCCTTGACTCTGCATATGCCCGTAGCAGCAGTCCTTCAATACTTCTGCTTAGTTTCACGACTGAGACTCTCCTTAGCCTACGCACTCCTTGCACAACTCTAGCAACCTGCTTTCACTTCTGAGCGAATTGAGAACAAGAGTTTGACTCCCGAGCCTTCTGTCAACGCACACCTTGCGGACGACTTCAACTGCACTCCTTGCAGGAATCCTTGCTCAAAGGAGAAACAATTGTAACTCACCTCTCTTCCTCTCAGATTTCAATCTTGACACATGAAATCATACATACAACATAATAACGAATGCATAACAGGAAGTAATATTCATAAGCAGAGCATTCAACACACATACATAGAGAATAATACAACAGCCATGAATCTGAATCAACTTCTTCTATTAATCCAAGATCTATACATGGGTGTTTTCTACAACTCTCTTCTATTATCCTATGCTCTAGACTCTTCTTTCTCCTATTGCTAATTTTACAATGATACAAATGAGGGTGTCTATATTCGGTTTTCCCTCTTCCTTCTAGAACTGTCTAATCTAAGAATTCAATTCTATCTACCTGCAACTACTACTATAAATGCCTCTATCTATCTCAGATGAGAGTGTATGGCTCGAGGTCTGATTACATTTTTACCAAGGCACCATATTAAATGATCTCATTTATATTCAACGCATCAACTTCAAGGGAAAATTTAAAAATTCAAAAACTTGCGTTGGATGTCTTCCAGTTGGCTTCTGCTTCCACGTTGGTTTTGCTTGTCATGAGGGATGCTCCTACATCACTCTCTCAAGGGTAGGGTCTTGAGAGAGCCTTTCAAAATTAACTAGAAGCCTTCCATTCACCTTTCAACAAAAGAATTTCATCTTTATAATTTCAACTAAACCCATTCTCCTTTAGCCTTTATCCCCTCACCTCTAAAAAAAAAACACCTCACCTCACCTAAGAAATGGAAAGTAGAACTACCAGAATTACCCTCACAAGCATTGAATCACCCACCCGATGCAAACAATATGGTCAATTTCTAATGAGGTGGAGAGTGATGGTAGTTTTTAATTGACATATGTGGAAGATATAGTAACACCAGATGTGTCAAGTAAAATTCATCATCCACATAAATATCTAGGGTTTGCAAATGTAAATATGAGAAAGGAATAGATCCCAATAAAAAAATAGAAAATACATGCATAAATCTATAGATTGAAAACATAAAGCTATTTACCTGTGACTTCTTTACAAAAGGCCCCTGCAAATTTGAATTCTTACTTCACATTTTGATAAGTCTCCATGTCCTCTCCACAACATTTTTATATGCAATGGAAACTTCTTATATACCTATACAACCTCCAATGCTTGAATTAAACTAAACCCCTCTCCTCTAGTCAGCTCTGAGGTCCAATGGTCCAACTAACTAAAACCCCTCTCCTCTGGTCAGCTACAGCTCCAATTCAGACATCACCGACTCCACAACTTCTCACAGGCTCCAATATTGGTCAGGATGGAAACCCCAATTACACCTCCCTATGCCCCCTAAAATATTTAACACTACACCAACTCCCTCTGCGCAATATTGGTCAGGCCAGAGACCTAAAATACACCTCCCTTTGCCTCGTTGAGTACTTACCACTGCACCCACTCCCTTTGCACACATGGACTAGTTGTATATTACCTGAAACCCCAAACACACCTCCCTCTAACCCGTCGAATATTTACCATTGCACCCATTCCCTTTACAAAAAATTTACCATATTGAATCCAAAAAACCATCTGAACAAAATTTAGGTCCTCTCAATAACCTATATAACCTCCTCCTTGCGAACAACAAGAACTATTGATGTGTCTCGAGCAATTTCCCTTAAATACACAAGTACCTAACCATTATAGAAATAAATATGCAATTGAGAGTAAGTTTTCTTTCAAATATAGAACATATAACATATGTTTGATTCTCAAAAATTCCCCTGACTTGAGCTGGAATCTTACATATCCATACGCTCTTATTGCATGTCCAGATCGCACATAGTAATCTATGCCAAACTATGAGGAAGTAATAAATATTGATATCATCCCATTCATGTGGAAAGACGATCCACTATCCATGAACCATTCCTCGATGTCTTCATATATAACTTTCCCAAGACCAACCATTAGGAAGTATTCCATCTCAAATCTTTCAGTAACACCATTAACTTTATGTGAGTTTTTTTCTTATCTTCTTGCAAGTGCCTTTACATATTTTTTGTTCTTCTTCGGACATAAGTGTGGGTAAAGTGTCCAACACTTCTCAATATGATGTCCACTCTTACCACAATAAGAGCAGAGTATCTTGTTCCCATCTTGGAACCATGATTCCTTTATTTCATTCCCCCTTTTCCTTTATTTTGAGAAATTATCTTTACCTTTAGCCTTCTTCTTGGAGGGATTGCCTTGCATGGAAGGTCTTCTTCAAAACTTATCCATATCATGATTACTAGTTCCACATGAAGCACATGGATACTCAGACCATTTACCAGTATTATGTGGAAAATGTCTTCATTTCTTCTTTAAAAGCACATCCTTCTCTGGAGATTTCTTACACACTGTTGGAAATACTAGAACAACTGAGAGGGGGGGTGAATCAGTTGTTTATAAGCTTAAACAATTTTATGCCTTTTAAATAATTATTAAGATTTCTTCATGTGTCATCAACCAATCATACAGCATATGGACAGTAAGAGTAAA
>ML794059.1:337790-353701 GCA_009831015.1 Picea engelmannii
GTTTTCTTGGGGTATTTTTGGAAATTTCCAGGGATTCATGAAGCAGTTTAAGAAGAAATTCTCAAAACCCTATCCATGGATGACAAGTTTGTTCATAAAAACCCTTAAAATCTAGTAGAGGAGAGATTTGTGATGTTGAAAGAGAAAGTCCCTAACATATCTAGCAATATGTCCCCCCTCATTGTGGTTCTAGCAAGTAACATTAGACCGTTCAAAGAATTTGGAGGCTCTAACTTAGAGATCATATTAGACGGGAAATTAGAAGATAACAAGGACCCATAAAAGGAGTTGAAAAAAGAACTATATAGAGAGCATCTGAGTTTCTGTGCCATAAATCCTTCATAGCCCTATTCAATATGGAAGAAGAATTGGACATAAAGCCATACCAAGGTGATATAGATGGATTAATATAAAATATTGGTTGTATCAACTAGAATTTTATTTCATCATTCACCATATAGATGAAGAAAAAAAGATATCATTTTACATAATCAAGTTAGAGGGCAATGCTTTAAACTTGTGGGAAATCCACACAGAAACACTTAGGCTAGCAGGTGATCTCCCAGTAACTAATTGGGAGGATTTCAAACCCTCATTAAGTTTCAGTTCTATCTTATTGGGTATGTATAGTACCAATGGATCCATTGTAATTACATTAGGAAAAGGCAAGGGTAGAGTGTACATGAGTACACCACTGAGTTCAGAAAGATGACCATCATGTTGGGTATCTCTCCCAAGAACTTGGATGTACTCATCAACGGTATATTAGGGATATGCATAGCCATATATGAAATAAAGTGGTGGTTTTCAAGCCAAGGATGGTGGACGAGGCATGTTTACAGGAACAATATCTAGAAAACATAGGCCACAAGAAAGGGAAACCATGTGGTTTCAAGTAGAAATAACACTATGAAGATTCCAAAAAGGGTAAGAAGAGGTGAAAAGGGGGAAAGGATAAGAAGGAAGTAGCCACTATACATCAGTGAAATGATCCCAAAAAACACTAAAACCATTTCAATATTGATGGGAACATTGAGGAAAAGTGATGGAAACTACATCTAGAGTTGAACTTGAAGAATCCAATTTTCTAGCCACGTATTTGAGAAATCACGCCAAAATTAGGTCCAATTTGAATGAGAATATTTTATGCACATTGGTGCAGAAGGAGGTCATATAAGTATCCATCAACACCACAAAGAGAAGCAGATGACCAAATTCTTCCACATCAAGATCCAGGTTAAGAAGGCCATGGTAGACGCTCTATTTAACTTTGTTTCACAGGATAATTTCATAGCAGCTGATTTATTCGGGAATATTGGATTGGAAGTTCGCAATCATCCTAGACCCTATCCATTCAATTTTGTAAACAAGGATGCATAGATAAGGTAATGAAACATTGTAAGATAAAAAATTTTGTAAGTGTTGATTTTAATGATGAAGTGGAATTGGATGTAGTACCCATTGATGTATGTGGAGTAGTGTTTGGAAGACCCTACATATATATGAGGGATGCATTATTCATGGAAACTGGTACCAATTGATCAAGGAAGGGAAGTCCTACATCATCAACGCACATAAAGGAAAGTAAAATATATCACTAGTAAGTGCCAACCAAGCCAAGACATTGAGTAGTTCTAGTAAGAAACATGCTTTAATTTTATTAAGAGAAAATTAGTCTAAGGGTGAGTCAATATGATTAAAGGAATCCCTAGAGGGGTGTACTAAAAAGTAGCAATGTCAATTGGAGGATTTGCTACAATCATACAAAGGATTGTTCTAGGATCCTAAAAGGCTACCACCCAAGTGATGTAGGAGCATCGCTCACTCATCAAGCGAGCCAGCGGGGAACGGAAGACCGTTGGACAAGCCAGCAAATTTTATTTTTTGAACTTTACTTTGATATTGGTTGCGCCAAACCTTAATGTGTGGATTTAATGAAGCGCACCTTGTATATTGTATTGGACCTTGAGCCTTTAAGCTCTCTTCCTTAGGTCGATAGACAACATTTAAAATAGTTAATGCTGGTAGGTAGATTTTAATTGTAGATTTGATAGCATAGAGTCCAAGAGGGAAAATGGATATAGACACCCTCCTTTGTACATTGTAACAGGATTCAGAATTATCAAGCATTTAGAGAAGAGAAGAAGCAGAGAATTGTGTGAAGAACACCCATGTACAGATTTGAGTTAATAGAAGGGAGTCTTTGACTCAATTTCATGTCTGGTGTTGTTTCTCTGTGTGTATTGATTGTGTGTTCATGAATGTTTGTTTTCTGGTTATGCATTTGCTTTGAATATGCTGTGCATGTGATTTCAGGGTTTGAAACTGAAGTCTATGAAGGAAGAGAATGAGTTTAAATTGTTTCTCTATCTGAGCCAGGAGATTCCTACATAGAGTGCAGTTGAATTCATCCGCAAGGAGTGCGTCGATGAGAGCTCGATAGTTAACACTTATTCTCACTTCCACAAAAGTTGCAGGGGTTGTTGGAGCCACACGAAGAGTGTGCAGGCGGGATTAGAAATCTCAGTTGTTAGTCTGAGCAAGGAGCTAAGGACTGCCGCTGCAGGGAATGCGCGAAGTCTGGGGGATTCAACACTTGAAAAGTTGTTGAACGCTGAGTGCAAGGAGTGCGCATACATTCCTCTGAAGGAGTCAGAGTGAATAAGCTCAGGAGGGATAGAACCCTTGAGATATCCTTAAAAAGGGAGCATAGAAGGATCGTGCGAGGAAGGTTTCAAGCAGGAGATGCAAGCACATGCTTGGAGGACAAGCCTCGGTAGAAGCACTTAGTCATTTTCCAGAAATCCTCAAGGAGGACGGTCCGACGGTCAAAATTCGCAGGGGAGATTAACAAAGTCCTGACAGCCGCTAGATCTTGGAAAGGTTGCGCAGGATTTACGCCTTGGAGCATAAGGAGGAGCCAAGAGCCATCAGGATTCGACTCATCGGGGTTCGTAGAGACAGGAGTTTTATGCCTGTTGAAATCGCGATTAGCGATTTCCCGACGCAGCTGGAACCATTGATCATTGCTGGGACACGTGGCGTGAGATCCTGGATAGCTCGGGTTTGGCATTTCGGGATTTCCGGAGTCAAGAGTATTGCGTGTGTTGAAATCGCGATCCGCGATTTCCCAACTTACCCGGAAGTGTGGGTCCCAGGTGGCAGAGTAGAGGACAGGTGGCATCGGGGGATCGGGAATCAGTGACACGAGAGGTAAGTGATTTATGACATCGTAAGTTTCGATTTCCCGACAGGTGAAATCCCGACAAGAGCACGGACAACCTTGGTAAATACTCATCGGGTTTCGGGGATTTGTGAGACCCGAATCCGTGAACGTCGGACTCGCAATCTAGTGAGTTCAGATTTCCCGATAGGTAGAAGGGAGGTCGTACGAATAGTTATGTGGGTGTTGATAACTCCCGATAAGGGGGGGTTGGAAGAACAAAATTTTGTTCTTCGAGCCATAGGAGAAAGAAGGTCCTGGTGGAAGCGGACGTGTGCCGAGTGACGTCTTGCGCCAAGTGGTATCAGAGCAGGTTTTTACTCTTTGTTTTTTGTAACAGGGAGAGAGAAGAAATTCACTATGCCGCCAAGAAGAGAAAGGAAGTTACCTAACCCAGAAGACAGGGAGGTGAGGAGAAGAGGTAAGCCGGCAGGAAATCCAGAGATGGAAAGACAGATACGAGATCTCAAAGTGAGACTCGAAGAGATGGAAACAACTCAAAGACGCACAGCTGGTGCAGGGGATCTTAGTGATTCCGACAATGAGGTTGAGGCTGAAACACAAGGAGAAGTTGCAGCTAAAGATGCAGCCAACGAGCGACTGATTAAGACTATCGCTCGGATGAGTTCAAAGACCAAAATGGACATTCCCATCTATGAAGGAAGTCTGGATGCAGAAGAGCTGTTGGATTGGATTAGAGCTCTTGATACCTACTTCGATTATGAAGATATCGAAGAGGATAAAAAGGTAAGGCATGCTGTCACTAAACTGAAAGGACACACAGCATTATGGTGGGACGAGCTTCAGGCGGACAGATGTTCCAAAGGTAAACAAAAGATAAAAAGTTGGGATCGGATGATTGCGAAGATGAAAGAAAAGTTCATCCCAAGGGATTATCATAACACACTGTTCAGGAGAATGCAGAACCTAAGACAGAAGTTGATGAAGGTAAAAGAGTATATTGAAGAATTCTACAAGCTCAATAGCTGAGCAGGTCATCGGGAGAGCGATGAGGAGAAAGTGGCCAGGTATCTGAATGGCCTGAGGTATGAAATTCAAGATGAATTAAGTATGGAAACCATCCGAATAGTTGAGGATGCTTACCAGATGGCTCTGAAAGATGAAGAGAAGCTGAGCCGTAAGCAAGGTCAGCGAGGGTGAGGCAGGAGTCAGCCTAGAGGCAAGATAGTTGCCCAGGAGAAATATCAGAAGCCCAGGGAGGAATGGAAGAAACCTCAGGGTAAGATTGAAAGAGGTGGAACCTCACAGCGAGGACCACATGTTGAATAGAGGGGGAAGCATACAGAGCAGGGTAGCGGGTATGCTGACGTAAACACTTTTCCTCATACTCGAGGTAGGGGAAGAGGTCGAGGAGGAATCATCACATGTTTCACATGCGGGAAAAATGGACACAAGTCATTCGAGTGCCCAGAGAAAAAGAAGGATAGTGGAGAAGCTCACATCGCAGAAGCGCAGAAGCGTGATGCTGAGACGGAAGATGCAGAAGGCAGAAGATCACTTGGAATGCATAAAGTCCTTTTGGCACCCGAGAAGGAGGTGGAAAACTCAGTCCAAAGGACCAGACTGTTCAGAACAACTTGCAAGACCAAGGATAGGGTGTGCAAGGTTTTAGTGGACAGTGGTAGCACGGATAATCTCGTTTCAACCGAGATGGTGGAAAAGTTGGAGTTGGAGACGACTGATCATCCCAGCCCATACAAGGTTTCGTGGCTACCAAAAGGACACCAGGTAAGTGTCAGGAAACAATGCTTAGTTGAATTCAAAATAGGAGGATATAATGATCAGATTCTGTGTGATGTTATTCCCATGGATGTATGTCATTTATTGTTGGGTAGACCATGGCAATATGATAGAAATGTGGTTCATGATGGGAGAATGAACACATATACCCTGGAGAAAAATGGGAGAACCCATATGTTGCTTCTGATAAAGGATAAGGAGGTGAAACCGGAAGTAAGCAGCACAATATTTCTCATGAGTGGGAAGGAGCTTCTTACAGAGATGGAGAAGAAGGAAGATCCGCAATTCTTTGTTGTCAGAAAGCCGCGAATCGTTCTGAATAGCACAAGAGTGGACGACTTACCAGATGAGATTCAGGAACTGCTGGAAGAGTTTGCTGACATCATAGTGGATGAATTGCCTCGTTCGTTACCACCGATGAGGAGTGTGAGTCATCACATTGATCTCATACCAGGAAGCAGTTTTCCGAACAAGGCTGCGTATAGATTGATGCCACAAGAAAATGAGGAGGTCAAGAAGCAGGTCCAGGAGTTGTTGGACAAAGGATTGGTCAGAGAAAGTCTAAGTCTGTGCGTTGTTCCGACCGTGCTTAGTCCGAAGAAATACAGAGGTTGGAGAATGTGCACCGACTCAAGAGCAATCAACAAAATTACCATCAGGTACAGATTTCCACTGTTGAGAATGGATGATCTGATGGATTGCCTGAGTGGGGCGAATTATTTTTCAAAGATTGATCTAAAGAGCGGATATCACCAGATTCGCATGAGGGAAGGTGATGAATGGAAGAAGGCATTCAAAACAAATGAAGGTTTGTACGAATGGTTGGTCATGCTGTTTGGTTTGACAAACGCGCCGAGTACATTCATGAGGCTGATGAATGAAGTCCTGAAGGAGTTCATCGGGAAGTTTGTTGTCGTATACCTGGATGATATACTGATTTTCAGCAAGACGAAGGTTGAACATCTAAAACATTTGGCCATTGTGATGAGAAAGCTACAGCAGGAGAAGCTGTTGATAAACATGAAGAAATCTTCGTTCATGAAGACATAGCTCATTTACTTGGGGTTCGTCATTTCGGCGAATGAATTAAAAATGGATCCAAGTAAGGTGGAAGTAATTAAACATTGGCCATCACCCAGAAATGTTTTTGAGGTGAGGAGTTTCCGTGGTTTGGCTAGTTTCTACCGAAAGTTCATTTGAAATTTCAGTGGAATTAGCGCCGCAATGATGGATACAGTGAAGAAGCGGCATAAGCCTTTTCATTGGACAGCAGAGGCTGAGAAAAGCTTCAAACTGTTGAAGCGGAAGATCACAGAGAAACCCATGTTGGTGTTGCCAGATTTCACGAAGACATTTCAGGTGAAATGTGATGCAAGCGGATACACCATAGGAGCGGTCCTAAGTCAAGAGGACAGACCAGTTGCCTATTTCAATGAGAAGCTGGATGAAGCAAAGCTGAAATACTCCACATATGATAAGGAATTTTATGCTATCATACAGGCGTTGAAGAAGTGGAGACATTACTTGATCCCAAAAGAATTTGTATTGTACAGCGATAATCATGCCTTACAGTTTGTGAGTCAACAGGATAAGTTGAATCAGAAGCATGCAAAATGGGTAGAGTATATGCAGAATTTCACGTTTCTGATCAAACACATTTCAGGGACTGCTAACAAAGTGGCTGATGCTTTGAGCAGGAAATGCTTGTTGCTGCAGGAGTTCCAGGTCAAAACATTGGGTTTTGAAAATCTTAAGGATACGTATGCAAGGGATGCAGATTTCGGAGAAGCGTATGAAGCAGCTGAGAATCCTGTTCTCACGGATCAGAGACCTTGGATAGATTATACAATCCAGGAGGGATTTTTGTTCAGATGTAATCAATTGTGTATTCCGAATTTCTCCATGAGGGAGAATTTGCTAAAGGAAAAACACAGCGGAGGCTTAGCAGGACAATTTGGCCACGACAAAACATTCGCAAAGCTGAGCGGATCATATTTTTGGCCAAGAATGCAAGCAGATGTCAAAATCTTTGTTGACAGGTGTCGAATTTGTCAACATTCGAAGGGCTGAAAACAGAATGCAGGTCTTTACCAGCCATTGCCCATACCAGAGAGGCCATGGGAGGCGATCAGCATGGATTTCGTACTGGGATTGCCGAGAACGCAGAGAGGGGTTGATTCCGTCTTTGTAGTTGTGGATAGGTTTTCAAAAATGGCACACTTCATCCCATGCCAGAAGACCAACGATGCAACTCACATCGCAAACTTGTTTTTCAAGGAGGTCATTCGACTCCATGGATTGCCGAAAAGTATTGTTTTGAACAGGGACACCAAGTTCATTGGACATTTCTGGAGGACACTCTGGAAGAAACTAGGAACTAATCTGGCATTTAGTTCTGCCTATCATCCACATACGGATGGGAAAATAGAGGTTGTGAACAGGAGTTTGGGAGATTTGTTGAGAAGCCTGGTGACAGAGCACTACAGCAGCTGGGACAATGTGTTGCCACAAGCAGAGTTCGCATATAACGATTCAGTGAACAAGAGCACAGGTAAAATTTCGTTTGAGATTGTATATGGCAGATAGCTGAGAGGAGTATTTGAACTCAGGGAGTCAGAGTAGACTGATGTTAGCAGTTCAAGCGCTGAAGAGTTCGCTGAAGCCATGAAAGAACTTCATAGTTAGGTGAAGTAGCGATTGATTGATTCAAATCAGGAATATAAGCGCAGAGCAAATCAACATCGGAGACAGCTTCAATTCAAGGTTGGTGATCTAGTTCTCACACATCTGAGGAAGGAAAGATTCCCAAGGGGAACATACAACAAATTAAAGATGAAGAAAATTGGGCCATGCAGAGTCCTGAAGAAATTCAGAGAGAATGCATATGAAATTGAATTGTCGGATGGCATCGAGATATCTCCAACATTCAATGTTTCATAATTATATCCGTATAAGGCGGAAGAAATAGGAGATGGAAGTGATGAACAACAGGAGGTCCAGTGGCAGAAGCAGATGTCGAGTGCAAAAAAGATGCAGATGGAGTATCTACTGGACAAGCGAGTGGGAAAGAAGACTAGAAGAAAAGAATACTTCGAGTATCTGGTCAAGTGGAAGAACCATCCAGTGGAGGATGCCAGCTGGGAAAGTGAAGCAGTGATTCAGAAACATGGACAGACCGTGCAAGAGCTCATGGACAGGATTCCATGAAGATTTTAAAGCCGAGGAGTATGATGCAGTAGCATCGCTCACTCATCAAGCGAGCCAGCGGGGAACGGAAGACCGCTGGACAAGCCAACAAATTTTCTTTTTTGAACTTTACTTTGATATTGGTTGCACCAAACCTTGATGTGTGGATTTAATGAAGTTCACATTGTATATTGTATTGGACCTTGAGCCTTTAAGCTCTCGTCCTTAGGTAGATAGACGACATTTAAAATAGTTAATGCTGGTAGGTAGATTTTAATTATAGATTTGATAGCATAGGGTCCAAGAGGGAAAATGGATATAGACACCCTCCTTTGTACATTGTAACAGGATTCAGAATTATCAAGCATTCAGAGAAGAGAACAAGCAGAGAATTGTGTGAAGAACACCCATGTACAGATTTGAGTTAATAGAAGGGAGTCTTTGACTCAATTTCATGTCTGGTGTTGTTTCTCTGTGTGTATTGATTGTGTGTTCATGAATGTTTGTTTTCTGGTTATGCATTTTCTTTGAATATGTTGTGCATGTGATTTCAGGGTTTGAAACTGAAGTCTATGAAGGAAGAGAATGAGTTTAAATTGTTTCTCTATCTAAGCCAGGAGATTCCTGCATAGAGTGCAGTTGAATTCATCTGCAAGGAGTGCGTCGATGAGAGCTCGATAGTTAACACTTATTCTCACTTCCACAGAAGTTGCAGGGGTTGTTGGAGCCGCACGAAGAGTTTGCAGGCGGGATTAGAAATCTCAATTGTTAGTCTGAGCAAGGAGCTAAGGACTGCCGCTGCAGGGAATGCGCGGAGTCTGGGGGATTCAACAATTGAAAAGTTGTTGAACGTTGAGCGCAAGGAGTGCACATACATTCCTCTAAAGGAGTCAGAGTGAATAAGCTCAAGAGGGATAGAACCCTTGAGATATCCTTAAAAAGGGAGCATAGAAGGATCGTGCGAGGAAGGTTTCAAGCAGGAGTTGCAAGCACAGGCTTGGAGAACAAGCCTCTGCAGAAGCACTTAGTCGTTTTCCAGAAATCCTCAAGGAGGAGGGTCCGACGGTCAGAATTCGCAGGGGAGATTAGCGAAGTCCCGACAGCCACCATATCTTGGAAAGGTTGCGCAGGATTTACGCCTCGAAGTGCAAGGAGGAGCCAAGAGCCATCGGGATTTGGCTCATCGGGGTTCGTAGAGACATGAGTTTTATGCCTGTTGAAATCGTGATTAGAAATTTCCCGACGCAGCTAGAACCGTTGATCGTTGCTCGGACACATGGCGTGAGATCCTGGATAGCTCGGGTTCGACATTTCGGGATTTTCGGAGTCAAGAGTATTGCGTGTGTTGAAATTGCGATCCGCGATTTCCCAACTTACCCGGAAGCGTGGGTCCCAGGTGGCAGAGTTGAGGACAGGTGGCATCGGGGGATCAGGAATCGGTGACACGAGAGGTAAGTGATTTACGACATCATAAGTTCTGATTTCCTGACATGTGAAATCCCGACAAGAGCACGGACAACCTTGGTAAATACTCATCAGGTTTTGGGGATTTGTGAGACCCGAATCTGTGAACGCCGGACTCGTGATCCAGTGAGTTTAGATTTCCCGATAGGTAGAAGGGAGGTCGTAGGAATAGTTCTCTGGGTGTTGAGAACTCCCGATAAGGGGGGGTTGGAAGAACAAAATTTTGTTCTTCGGGCCATAGGAGAAAGAAGGTCCTGGTGGAAGCGGACGTGTGCCAGGTGACGTCTTGCGCCACCAAACAGGATGCGGAGCACGAAATAAAATTATTTCTAGACTCCTCGTTGCCAAATATTGGGATGTATTGATAGTCCATTCTAGAATAAAATGAAGTGAAGAATTAGATGCAGTAACTGTTGGATCAGGGTGTGATTCAACCAAGCACCTCACCTTGTGGTTCACCTATCATAATTGTGCCAAAGAATGATGGGACATGGATAATTTGTATCGACTACAAAGAACTAAACAAAATTACACTAGAACATCAATACCCTTTACCTAGGATTGAGATCTTTTATATTAGTTGTAACATGCAAAATATTTCACAAAGGTGGATCTCAGATCGAGATACCACCAAGTACGCATCAAGGAAGAAGACACCTAGAATACTTCCTTTGAGACAAGGAAAGGTTTGTATGAATGGTTTCTCATGCCAATTGGTCTATGTAATGCACCAACTACATTTATCAGACTAATGAATGATGTATTGCTCCCATATCTAGATTCATTTGTTATAGTCTATTTGTATGACATACTAGTTTATAGTGCTACCTAGGAGGAGAACATATCACATCTCATGCAGGTGTTAGATACTCTAAATAATAACCAGTTAATGTATAACCTCAATAAATGTGATTTTTCTCAATAATATTTAGTGTATTTGGTGTATGTGATCAGTGGAGGGGAGATCAAGATGGATCTCACAAAGATGGAGGCCATCATGAAATGGCCAATTCCTACAAATTCCACTAAAGTTAGGAGTTTTATTGGGGTATCACAATACTTGAAGAAGTTCATAGATTCATTTTCATTAGTAGATGCACCATTCCACGCCATAACAACGAGTGCGAAGATTTTTTAGTGGAGGAAAAATCTATAGAAGGATTTCGATGAGATGAAAATAAATATCAATCAAGTGCCAATTCTCGCATTACCAAACTTGAAAAATCCTTCGAAGTGGATACCGATGCAAGGTGGTATACCATGGGAGTAGTTTTGATGCAAGGAGGAAGGTATGTATGCTATAATTTTTAAATATTTCATTGGGAAGTTCTCAACTACCCTACCTAAGACAAGGAACTCTATGCCTTGGTTCAAGCTGTCAAGAACTGGAAGCACTATCTGATGGGAAAGAAGACCATCACCTACAAATATCATCGACTACTACAATATTTTCAGGACCATAGTAAGCTACAAAAAATCATACATTACAAGTGGATGGGGTTTTTACAACAATTTCATCTAGTCATCAAGTATAAGAACGACAACATAAATAGGTTGGCAGACATTTTTTCATGGACACCCACACCAAAGGTTACAACTTTGGGAAATCTGATGTGCATGGATCATTTTACCCATAATGCATACAGAGAGGTATACACAAAAGATGAGGACTTCAAGGAGGTGTTTCAAAAACTATAGGGTCAAACTCATATAACGAAAATGATGACTATCATTTACAGAATGGGTTACTCTACAAGCTTGACAAGCTCTCTGCCCCTAAAGGTGAATGCTTACAACTCATCAGAGAGGCTCATACCTTGAAGGTTGCAATACATTTTGTTGTTTGGATGATAGTTTCGAACTTACATAGGTGTTTCTATTGGCCCACAATGAAAGAAGACGTATCACAATATATTAGAGGATGTACACTTTGTTGTACCAACTGTTGGATTTTAATGTTGTTCAATTACATTCAGTTACTTTATAAATTTTCTTGAACTGAAGCATAAACCATGAACAATAACAACATTAATAACCAAGATCACAAGAAGAATAACCATGCACAGAGACACAAGTACAATAGAAAATTCTTAAATTAAATTAATGTTATTACAATGATGAGAGTTTCATATATATAGAACATATGGTGACCATCCATGAAAGGATGTTTCACTTGGATAATAAGTAAATATTTATTTACTAAGTATATTTATGCGTTGTATTATAAATATTATGTCATATATTTTGTGTATATATATCTAGAATAATGTATTCCCGATGTTGTCCAAACATCAACACTCCCTCTCAACGAGGGAGACATTCTCAACGAAGGTTTTTCACCATAGGTACACCCCCATGAGTGAATGTTAGCTTGATGCTAACTGACACTTGGAAAACATCTCAAGCACCTCAAGTCCATATTATTCCTTGTCATGATCAAGGAAGGACTACGTCTGGGCCCATTTATCACAAGTGCACCTTTATGATAAATGAATCCTATCTCCCTTGGTCTGCATCCCAATCTAGGAGAAGTTATTCCCGATGCTGAAACATCAACACTCCCTCTTATCTAGGGAAGTATCTTTCCATAGTAGTACACAACTACTTTCCATAGACACACAGTCTTTGTTAGTAGTACACAACCACCATAGTAGCAAAAGGTTTGCCACACATGGCACTTCCATGTGGACTTCTAGAGGCTACACCCTCTAGAAACACTATGCTCAACTCCCATAATGTGTGATGTTAAGGGTCAACTCCCTTGACATGTCCTCATGTGCTCTCCACATGGGATGTTGGGTTATAAGCCCAAATGCACTTATCCCTTCTCGAATAAGTGTGCCACTTAACCCTTCTCGAATAAGTGTCCTCACAGATCAACTGAACTCAATTCATAGAGGAGTACGATCCAGAGAATGTTTGTCACACATGGAACTCCCATGTGGACTTCTAGAGGCTACACCCTCTAGAAACACTAGGGTCAACTCCCATAGTGTGTGACATCAAGGGTCAATTCCCTTGACATGTCCTCATGTGCTCTCCACATGGGACATTGGGATATAATCCCAAACCCACTTAACCCTTCTTGGATAAGTGTCATCACAGATCAATTCACTTCAGTCACAGAGGAGTACAATCTGGAGAATGTCTCAGGAAGTTGCAAACATTAACACTCCCTTTCAGTGAGGGAGACATTCTCTTCCACACCAAGTCTGTCACAGAAGTACTCGAACTTCATCTTGGTAAGGGGTTTGGTAAGAACATCAGCAACCTGCTCATCTGTAGGAAGGTATTGCACCAATATGGCCTTCCTTTGCACCATGTCTCGGATGTAATGGTACTTTATCTCAATGTGTTTCAATTTTTCATGAAACACTGGATTATCTGAGAGCTTCACACAACTCTGGTTATCACAATGAATAATGGTGGAATCTAGCACATGTCCAAATAAATCTGCAAGGATCTTGCGAAGCCACACCACTTCACAAACTACCACACTTAATGCAATGCACTCTGCTTCTACAGTACTCAAGGCCACAAAAGTTGGTTTCCTGCTACACCAGGAAACCATGGTAGATCCCAAAGTGAAGCAAAACCCATAGGTGCTCTTCATGTCTACTGTTCTCCCTGCCCAATCAGAGTCAGTATATCCATGCAATCTCATGTCAATACTAGAAGTATATCTCAGACCATGTCCAATTGTTCCTTGCAGGTATCTCAAAACATGATTCACAGCAATCGATTGTGTTTGTCTTGGTTGGCTCATAAATTGGCTAAGTGCACTCACTCCATAGAAAATATCTGGTCTGGTGTTAACCAGATACATCAATGATCAAATTATTTGTTTGTATGGTGTCGGATCAATCTCATCATAATCAGAAGAAGACACAAATAGTTTCTTCAGATTCATCACCATTGGTGTAGCCATCAGTTTACAGTTTAACATCCTAAACTTTTTCAATATATCAATTGTGTACTTCCCCTGACTTAGGAAGATCTCATTAGTTATTTTCCACACCTCTAGTCCCAAGAAGTAGTGCATCATACCAAGGCCCTTCATCTCGAACTCATAGGCCAATGCATACTTGCATTCAATAATAAGGCTCTATGTACCGATGAGGAATAAATCATCAACGTAGAGGACCAAAATCAAGGCCTCACCGTTAACAGTCTTGTAGTACATGTTGGGATTAGCAACACTTTTTCTGAAGCCCAAACTCATCAGGTGTCCATAAATCCTCACATACCAAGCTCGAGGTGCCTGCTTGAGTCCATACAAGGCCCTCTTCAACCTACACACATGAGACTCCTTCTCATGTATGACGAAACTATCTGGTTTCTCGATGTATATTTCTTCCTCAATCTCTCCATTGAGAAATGTTGTCTTCACATCCATATGATGTAGTTTCCAACCCATGGATGCTGCGAGGGAAATAATCGTCCGGATAGAAGTGTATCGAGCAATAGGAAAAAATGTCTCCTCATAATCTATTCCCTCCACCTGAGAGAATCCTCTAGCAAAAAATATTGCTTTGTGCTTCTCGATGATTCTATCGGCTATATGTTTGATCTTATAGATCCATTTGGAAGTCACTACAGACTTCCTTTCAGGTCTCGAAACAATATCCCACACATCACTCTTCATGATGGACTGATACTCCTCCATCATGGCATATCTCCATACTAGTTGACTAGATGCCTCCTCATAACATTAAGGCTCAGAATCAATGATGTGGCTCATAGCTGCGATATAGCACGAATATCTCTGAGGTCTCTTTCTCTCTCGAAAGGTACCATGAGGAGCTGCATGTCCTTTTGCCTCCTATAGAGTCTAGCAAGCCCATGTAGGTCACTTCTGACCTACTACAATATCTCTCGGAACATCAACTGGAGGTATAGGATGAATGGGATCAATAGGATCAATTGTATCCCTCTAAACTATTGGACGGTGAGGGGGAGAATGGAACATCTCTTCTTCTTTCTCACTATCAATATCCATGTGAGATCCTCTAGATCTCATGAAGGCTACCACCTCCTCAAAGGTAACATCTATGCTCACCTCAATTTGTCTCTGACCAGGGATGTAGATCCAGTATGCCTTCGAAGACTCAATGTACCCCACAAATGTACCCTTTCTTCCTAAAGGGTCTAGCTTGATCATTTTCTCTTTGGGTATATGAATGTATACTGGACACCCAAATATCCTTAAGTGTCCAACCTCAGGCTTCACTCCGGTGAAGGCCTCCTTGGGAGTCATGTTCCTTACAGTCTTATGAGGACTTCTATTATGAACATACACTGTAGTCATGGATGCTTCTGCCCACAAAAACATAGGTAAATGTTGATCATGAATCATTGCCTTGACTGCCTCAATAAAAGATCTGTTCTTCCTCTCTGCAACCCCATTTTGTTGAGGGTTGTAAGGAATAGTGTACTCCCTCTTGATCCCTACCTCAATGCAGAATCACTGAAATCCTGGAAGATGTATTCTCCTCAATTATCTGATCTCAGGACTTTAATCTTCTTTCCGGTCAGGTTTTCGACCTATGCTTTGTAATCCTAAAATATAGCAAGGACTCCATCCTTTGTTTTCAATAAGTAAATCCAAGTCTTCCGAGAGTGGTCATCAACGAAGATCACATAGTATAGGTATCCACTTAAGGAATCAACTGTCATGGGTCCACATAAATCTGTATGAACCAAGTCTAAGATCCCCTTGGATCTACTGTCACTGCTCGGAAAGGACCTCTTGGCATTCTTTCCAAGAGCACAATCTCTGCAAATGCCATCATTTTCAACATGGATCTTTGGAAGGCCTGTCACCATCCTCCCCAGAGCGAGAATAGATCTATAATGTAAATGAGAAAGTCTCCTATGCGATAGTTCACTCAAACTAATAGAATCATGTATTAGGGCCTAAATTGGTCGAACAAACAATCTGTACAATCTATCCTCTCGAACACCAATCACCTGAGCAGGATTAATACTAGAGTTCTTGTTCCATGCAAGAACTTTTCCATCAAAGAAAGAAACCTTGTAGCCTTTTTTCTCTAAGGATGAAATAGAGACAAGGTTCTATCTCATCCTTGGTACAAATAATACATCGCTCAAATGGAGTGGGGTGCCAGAATCCAATTGTAAGGAGGTGGATCCAACTTCCTTCACAGTATATCTCGCATCATCACCAATTAAAACATGCAAATGAGATTCTTTCTCTACTAGATCTGTAAGGTGCTCTCTGTATCCAGTCATATGTCTGGAAGCTGTTAGGATATTT
>ML794059.1:368271-387428 GCA_009831015.1 Picea engelmannii
TTTCCTTCAAAAGATATTGATGCTCGACTCAAGATCCAAATACCTAACATTGGCATCTCTTGGAACTGAGATACTAAGTACTTCAATAAAATTGATATTTATTGAAAAACTAGGTATGCAACAAAAAGCTATCCTTGATAAATCTGAATTTGTGAATCAAAAGTACAAGGCTTTTGTCAAAATGCATTTGGACATAGAAGTAATGGAAAAAGAGAAGAATCAACAAAAACCAAACACTAGTCATTTGTGGACTCTAAATTGAAGACCAAGACTAGGTGTTACTATCTTTTGAAGCTAGTGTTACTTTTCTCTTTTGATTTTTATCTTTTGTGCTAATTATTAGAAGAAGCATAATCTCTTCTACGAAACACTTCAAGAGAAGCAAACTTAACAAGCGTTCAAATTTGATCACGAAACTTCACTCACATATTTTTTAAAAATACAGGAAAGTTTCATTGCCTCTAGCTGAGAAAGGTCCTTAGAAATTTCGTTTCTTCGATTGTTGTTCACAGACTGAATTTGTTGGTCAGAGAGAATTGTCGAAGCGTACATGACACTAACTAAGTAAATATAGATTCTTGTATCGATCCGGTTCGTCTGGTCTTTATCGCGAGTTAAATGGAGATTTTTTGGCAAAAGTTTTAATGAGTGACTCTCGCGCCTACTTGACTAACCTAAAATGTGGTGAAGGGTATTTTCCAATCTTCAATTATTGTGTGCATCAATTTTTTTTTTTTTTTAACTTTATAGCAATTGTCGCGTCCGTTGGCTCTTACGAGTTACATTTGTTCATTGCACATGAGAATAAACGGAAAGTCGTTTCATTTTCTATTCCACACAAGATGTGTTCGTTGCATGCAAATTCCAAATGAGATCAAACTTTGTAAGGTAGATAACGTTGTAGGGACACATAGATATAGTGTTACCTATGACCTCGACTTATGTCTTACTATAACTCATTCGATTTTTTTTGGACATTCCAGCGTAATTTTCCTCAGTTACTGCTGGAGGAAGTAGGGATGCTTCGGGATCTAAACAAAGAGGAATTGGGTCACCATTAAGTGTGCATCACTTCCTTGGCCACTCTTGACGAGGGGACTTTCCATAATTAATGTTGTAGTTGGTTTCAACTATTTTTATTGTACTTATTTTGTTAGTCTCAACAACTTCTATTGTAATTAATGTTTTTTTTTCAAACCACATAAATCATAATTTATCAAATCATTTGGTAATCAAAGCAAATTTGTAAATTTGTAAAAAAATTATAAGTCATTGATTTCTTGTTACTACCTTTAAATTTTAGCAACAACACCATTCTATTTGTGTCACATGTGCATCATTAACAATGATTTGAAAAAACCAAAAAAAATTAACCTAAACTTCTTCCAAAATTGAAATTTAACCAAATTGACTAATTTTTTTTTAAAATAAAACATTGATTGTAACCAGCTAAGAACGAGAGGAAAAATCCACCTTATAAAAGACTCTCCTCTCTCAATAAAGTGTGATGGTTATTTTCTGCTCTTATCTTTTAGTTTCTCAATTTTAGTGTATTCTTTATTTTCTATATTTTACGCATTGAGTTCTTGCCGTGTGCGCTTTTCATATCTGAACGAAGATCAATGGGTATATGTAACATGGAGAGAGGGAGCTTTGAAGGACAATGATGTTTGGTTTATTTGCAGAGGGATTGGTCATCTACGTGGGTTATGCACAATATTTTATTGGATAAAGTGGGCTTGAAACTACTCATATTCTTCTTCCCACTTTACAGGTATTACATATTCATCCAATCAAACGTGATGGGTTGATATTGGTGTGAATGATCATTTTCCATTGCGTTGTTCCAAAACGAAGTGGTGAGAATCTAGGAACGGAGCGTGAAAGAGTGTCATTACCAAACCACATGACTACAAGATTCTTAAGTTGGATAATGTAATATTTGGTATGCATATCAAATCATGTAGGGAGAATATAGGCTTTGAGGAGCTCATACATATAAGGATCTTCAAGGGCCACAAAATATTTGGGATATATAGTGGAAAAGGAAAGTATGTCATCAAGTGGAGATTGAAAGCCTCTGATCAAGGTATTTGAAAATATCTTATGCCTTATATATAACACAATATAAAAATGATACATTCATGCATGGTTTGATTAGAGGGTTGAGTTCGAATTTGATGGATCCTATATGGACGTAGGTATAGTTTTGTATTTTTTACCAATCAAATATATATTTATATAACAGGTTAATATTCATCGGATCTTCTTGAACGTTGAAATGAATATCCATTGTATGCATTTTGATGAGGATATGTGACTTTTAGTTCCACCAACGAAGTTTGTATACACCTTTAGTTCAAATCAGTGGAAGTTTTCAATGAGGAGTGTTGTTTGGTTCATAAATATAAATGATACTTCTATCATAAGTAGAGGTTTCAAAATAAGAAGTTCTACGAGATGAAGGTTGTAAGAGAGATAATTGTATGGTTATTTATATGAATTTGATAGTATCTGTAACATTCCTGACCACCCAAGCCATGTCACAGAAAAAAAATCTCTTGTTTCTGATATCCAACTTGTAACATTCCCAGTCATAGACTGCTAGGCTATACCACACAAAAACTCTTGCAGAACTTCATATATATAAAACATAAAATAGAGAAATATATTTTGCTAATACATGGATTCATGGAGAAATAATAGTAAGCCTATTCATATAGCATACACATGAAATACTTATAAATATAAAGACATGTACAAATACACAACATGCAATTGGACACATAATTGATGCTTATCTTTTTTATAGAAGAACCTCAACTACGTGCAGACCTTCCACGATCCTCCCATCCTTAGACCATGCTGCTCAACACTATCAATAGTGGGTCACCCACGAGCTGGGACTAAAATCCACCCAGGTAAAGAGATTCCTAACTAGGCTAAGGCAACATTAAGTTACACAGTCAACAGGAAGAATTTTGTCCCGGGAGCAAACTCAAACTAACATCCTATAGTATCTCATTCCCCACATGTTTGTCCCATTGTAGAAAGTGTGCCCCTATAACATTACCCAAAAAAACAAATTATTTTTAAGTCTAAAAATCCTTAGGAATTTATTTCCGTTTTTGGTAAATTCGAAATTGAAAAATTATTGCCATTTATGGCAATTCCGAATTCTGAATTTAGTTAATTGTAAATTATGATTATGACTGTTGGGAAAAGATCTTATTTGACCCAACTGACTTTTTGACTATGACACTTGTAAGAAAAAAATATTTTTATTTTTATTGTTGATGGACAAATGGAACAATGAGGTTGAAATCAGCTAACCATGACTCCATGAGTGGGGAACATGTTGGAGCTACCTCAGGGTTGAATGTTACAAGTGGAAAATAAAGAATTTGGCCATTGAAAGACCCTGAAAATTAAGGATTTGGAAATCTGTGAAAATTCCCAAAGGCGAA
This sequence comes from Picea engelmannii, assembly GCA_009831015.1. Taxonomy (NCBI): domain Eukaryota; kingdom Viridiplantae; phylum Streptophyta; class Pinopsida; order Pinales; family Pinaceae; genus Picea; species Picea engelmannii. Next base: position 371,739 of record ML794059.1, read on the forward strand.
AAGACCTAGGCACAAAGGTTTTTCGCATATATAGCATATGGGAGGAGGCAGGACAATGCCTAGTATGCTGGGGAAATAATTGTCTCTTTTTGTTATGAGCACTGTTTTCTGAGTGTGAGGCAAGGAGATTTTTTTCTGAAACTAAAGGACTATTGCTAAGGAGGAGTTTTGTTCATGGTCAGTCTAAGGGGTGAACATAACAAGTAGATCAATTGTTCTGTTCTAAGGTTGGGAAGAACTTGGATGTTCCATTTGTTGTTCGACAACTGTTCAGATATGTATATCTACTCTTTCTCTGGTCAAATGTTATTTGAATTTTTGGTTCATAGAATACATCTGTTTAAATCTGGATGAATTGTTTTGTTTATTAAATTCTCATGGAATGTGATGAATTGTAGGATAAACCCTTACAGTTTAATTTGTAGGCGTTGATTAAACTTTCTATGTATCTTGTATGGAAATGGAATTTAATTATGGAAATATATTAGGAGATACATCTATGTTAAATAAAATATCATTTCAATACTATTCTAAATATCCCTACCAATTATGTGAACCATATACATCTAGATGTTCAGTTCTGCAAGTGAACTTTAGACTGTGCAAACACTAAAGAAAAATTTGAAAGCAAATCTGAGATTTATATATATATATATATAGACATATCTCTGTAGGTTACATAAGCAGGGTTGTATTAAATAGTGGAAACACCAGACCATGCAAGTGTCAAATGAATCTTAGCATAATTATCCATATATGTATAGAGATATACACATATATATACATAAGTACTTATATAATTGTTGTGCGTGACGTTGCATAACCTTTTCCTATAGCTAAGTAAATTATACATACGATTTCCAATGTTTGGACACAAGAGAATTCGAACAGATCTTTCATTATTAAAAGTACGCAACAATTTATGTAGAGTTCAGTTATTCCCTTGTAAACCACAAAGAGGTTATCTGTTGTCAATTTATATAGAGTCATAGTACAGAGACTAATTAAAATAATTCACAGTATTTGAATGGAAGAAAACAATGGTACGTTCGGTTAACAAAAGAATTTAGAAGATCTTTATATCCACAGGCTCAGATCCAAAGATTCATAAACAGAACACCCAGAGCAATAACCAACATCGTCGGGACCCCAGTCCTCAAAATCTTCAAGTCCAAACATTTAAATTGAAACCCAAGTACCTTTCTTGAATAAGGTATGGTCCTAATCTATCGCGACAACCATGTAAGCCCTACAAGAAAGATGCAACAAATTATTAGTGTCGAATAGAAGTCAAACAAAATTTAGCATATAAGTTAAATCATATAAGATAACGAAGATCTCATCTTACAGATTAATACATATCTTTAAGTTATCACAGGTAGGCTCCGAGTCATTGTCGTGATCCTTTGACATACCGAAAGGGGAAGAGTGAACTTTAAGAGTCTGATGGGTACCCTCGCAGTAAAACAGGGTCCCATCATTAGATGTGATAATTAACAAGGAAAAGAAAAGAATACTAATTGATTTCACAAATGTAAAGTAGATCAAAGATTATTCAAAGAAGAACAATCAACATCATACAACATATGATTACTACACAGAGTGACCATTCGAGTCACAAAGAGTACACCAAAGTATGGTCCTCATAAGAACAAATTAACTTGGGAAATATTTATGAAGGAATTTAAATCAATACATAATACTTAGGTTTTCTTTCCCTTTATAATTTAAAACTGCGACAAGCAAATTCAGAGATTTCAAATGATAAGATTGCATAGCCTAGAATGTTTAGACCGGAGGCTTTTTGCCCAAATCAAGTTACAGACAAAGTTAAGAGATGTTAATCCACTTTTTTCGCTTAACATTTACAGACCGTTGATGGGGACAAATTTTAGTTAAGTTACACCTAGCATTAAGCAAACATAACCTAATTTAAAATTTAGTCAAACACCACAAGAAGAAAAACTCAATCAAAACTGAGGACATGATCGAACAATGATATTTATTTCCTAAATTTTCCACAGTTTTGACATGAACCACAATTAAGAAAGTCATAGGCCAAGTGCCGAAATATTTCTTCTCCAAACGAAAGAACGTCGGGATACACGGGGATGACCCCCTGTTATTATTATCGCACCCTATTATGAAAACGAGTCACGACAGACATCAAGGGGTGTATGCAGAGAATCAAGAGAATTTCAGAAATTTCAAATAGGGATATAAAGCCCCCATAAAGTCTTCACGGCTGTTAATTTAATAAACTCAAAGGAAAATGAATTTAACACCTACACTGCATAAGGGAAAGATCTTTCCTCCAAATTAATCTAATCCCAAATTGGGATTTAACACCCAAAAAAATTCCACAAACGAAGTCAATACCAGATGGCATAACCACATATGAAAGAGAACGAATAATCCAAAATGTAGTATATTCGATAAGTTTGTTATGGCTAAATTAACAGAACCAACATCGTCACTACCTTGACCTTTTCGGTCCAAAAAATGTCTACGGGTTCTTTCACAAGTTCAATATCTATTGTAGAGTACCAGGGCGTGGGAAGAAGAACAGAACAGAGGTTAAGGGTGAAACCATGGAAAATTCCTAAGTAGTGTCGAGTATAACACCAACTATTAAAGAAAATGAAAACCCTACTATTGAAGCCAAATGAATATCACGTTTAGGAACTGGAAGGTAATCGGGGCACATTAGTAATACAGAGAGTTGAATACCAAGTATCGAAGGATGCTTACCTTGCAAAGGGTTCCAACCAGTGTTCTCCTAAATGTTCCATTCGCTGAACGAGATCCAACTCATGAATTTTGGCCATGACACCAAGCCGAATAGTAACACAGGTAGTCTCACAGTGGTTTGCACAAACGTAGGGATAGGAAATGAATGAACAAAACCATAGTAAACCCTCCAATGAGCCTAGTAATGGCGATAGGTACAAACTGTGTTGACACCATGTGAACCATGCGAGGTGGAAAAAATGATGTGGGCACGAAGGTCAAGCGATGGTCAAAGGAGTACGCTATAGTATATATTAAATGTTGCTGGTATAGTCATTATGTGAGACAACGTTATCCCTGCAGCTTTATTTATTTCCATACTTATGATGAAGTACAAGTACAGACCAGTTAGGTTTGTATAATGTGCATCATTTTTGTTTTGGTTATGCGATAGCTCTTACCTATCGTCTCGTTAACACTTAAGACCAAGTTAGTTTCCTTGGAGTCGTTCGACAAGAAGAAAAAATATAGTTACCTTTGTGCTAGTCACAACCACCCCGAGTTAATTCTTATGTGCACGGGTGTCAAATACTTATAGCTATAATAACAAATGATAAGGTTTTTTAAATGGTAACATAATTATACTATGGATTGCATGGATAGGATAGAAGTCCTATAGTCTATAATTACTTTGTGCAAATAGAATGAAAGACCAACGTGGATATATGCCTTAGGTAGTAGATTACAACTTCGCCCTTGTGGAAGGTAGAATTGATATTGTCATAATAAAATATGTACACCTAATTATATATGTAACTTACATCCATGTCAAGAAGCAGTAAGATTAAACTATGGATGCCAAATAAGTAGTAGGATCTTTTTGTAATAATGTTAATGATTGTTTGAAGGTTTTCCTCTTTCAGACAAATGGTCAAGTCTGGTGACCCTAAATAAATTATTTTTTTATTTTGTAAATTTGGGAAAGATTACATGTGGTATCAGAGAAAAGGTTACAACACTTGGACCTTAAACAAGGCCAAAATATTTACTTAGCACATATTTTCTATTTTTGTAAAACTAACAAAACAATTACTATTACAAATAGAAAACACTTTGTTTCTGTTGTCATCATGGCAGCCCAGAACGAAGCAGATATCAGAATGAAGGAGAATCTTGAGCAAAGGCCTCCTAGAACAGAGATAAAACATTGACAGAGGTTCACCTACCGAAGTTCTAGAAACTATGATAAATCTCATTATGGAGCTACAATTTTTCAAAGAAGACAATGAGAAACTAAAAAAGGCACAACATGAACAACAAGAAATAAATGAAGTTCTTGTACGAAGAATAGTGACAAATAAGAGCCCAAAGGACAATAACCAGGAAGAAGAGGCCAGTAAAAGGGCCTCCAAGAATTTTGGTCCTGAAGCAAAAAAAGGGGACAACTCTTCCGAAGGTACACCTTCAGCAGAAGATAAAACAAAAACAACAAGAAAAGGAAATAGGTGGACCACCTTGAGGGAGAGTTTAAGAAAATCAAACTGTCTACCTTTGATGGGGAATCTAGAATAGGGGAGGAAGCTGAAGCATGGTTATTAGGCATAAAGAAGTATTTCTAGATATACAACTATTCCAGCAATATGAAGGTCAGAATGGCCATCTATAATCTGAAAGGAAAAGCTAGAATATGGTGGTAGGACATGAAGTTGGCCAAGGGCCTAAAGGAAAAATAGATGGAATGGTCATATTTTAAGAAATACTTTAAGAAATAGTATCTATTTGAAAGTTACTATGAAATAAAAACCAAAGAATTTTATGAACTACGACTCGGTCAAGTGGCTATGGATAACCTAGTAAACAAATTCCTGTAATTATTTAGGTTCGTCCCTTATATCTGGGAGGACAAAGTAAAAATCCAGTGGTCCCTAACTTGTTTACCACAGTCCTATAAGGACAAAATCGAATTCGAAAACCCCAATTCCTTAAGTGAAGTTTTCTAGAAGGACTGAATGTGTTACGACCAATACAAACAGCGGTCATAATTTCCCAAGGCTTGGAAGGACAGGAAACAAGACCGAATGAACCAGTGAAAGAAGGGATATCAACCAACCCCTTTCCAGAACGTAGCAAAGAGTTTTCCAAGGAAATATTTTCACTCCAACAACTAGAACACCCAAGGAGGTGGTAAACCAGTTAATCTAGGAACAAAGAAGTTTGGGGACAACCCAAGAGAACCGTTAAAATGCTGAGAATGTGGAGAACCTCATTTAAGGAGGAATTGTCCACGTTTGACTTCAACAACTAGGACTACAGTTCACAACCTACAAGAAGCCTCTACAGTGGGAGATGTGGGAAAAAGTTTACATCGGATCAATGCAGTCGTGGATGGACGACAAGCTGACCACCAATCCACTATAGTGGAAATTGAAGGTAAAATTAACAATACTTGTGTTTCTGTTTTAATTGATCCTGGAGCTACGTTAAGTTATATCGCTCCCAGTGTAGTGGATTCACATAAACTTAAAATAACAAAACATGAAAAATCCTGGCTTGTACAACTTGCAATAGGGATAAAAAGAAAAGTATCTGATTTTATTTCTAACTATGAGTTCAGTTTAGGTGGTCAAAACACAAAGACAGATCTGAACATTGTACCATTAGGGCATTATGACATAATTATCAGAATGGATTGGCTAGAAAGACATAAAGTAGTTTTAGACTATTATGAAAAATCAGTCAAGTATAAAGACGAAAATAAAACTGTTAGAACAGTACAAGGCATACAAAAACTAGTCTCAATTAGGAAGATTGCATCTATGCAATTTAAGAAGTGCATGAGAAAGGGTTGTCATATTTATGCCATCCAAGTGACAAATCTTTTGGAGAAAGAAAATAAACCTAGCTTGGAGGATTTTGTTGTCTTGCATGATTTCATAGATTTGCTTGTTTATATGATGAGATACCTGAATTACCCCCAAGGAGAGAGATAGAATTTTCTATCGACCTACTTCCTGGTTCATCCCCTATATCTAAATCACCCTACTGAATGAGTTTCCTGGAATTAATGGAATTAAAAATTCAACTACAGGAATTATTGGACAAAGAATATATCAGACTAAGTGTTTCACCATGGGGAGCACTAGTCCTTTTTGTTAAAAAGAAAGACGAAACTCTGAGATTATGCATCGATTACAGACAATTAAACAAAATGAATGTTAAGAACAAGTGCCCCTTACCTAGGATCAATGATCTATTCGATCAAGTAGGTGGGGCAAATATTTTTTCTAAATTGGATTTAAGATCTGGTTATCACCATGTTAGAATAAAAGATGAGGACATAAGTAAAACAACATTTAGAACGAGATATGGACATTACGAATTTGTTGTTATATTGTTTGGTCTCACTAACATGCCAACCACATTTATGTGTTTAATGAACAGTATTTTCAGTCAGTACTTGGATAAATTTGTTTTGGTATTTATTAATGATATCCTAGTATACTCTAAAATATAAAAAGAACACGAAGAACACCTAAGGGTAGTTTTGTAGACTTTAAGAAAACATAAACTGTATGCTAAATTCGACAAGTGTGACTTTTATCAAAAGAAAATAAAGTACGTGGGACATGTAATATCTGAATAAGGTATTGCAGTTGACCCAGAGAAGATACGATCCATCATGGAATGGTCGATCCCTAAAGACGTAACAAACATCTAGTCATTCAAGGGAATCACCGGATATTACCGAAGATTTATAGAGGGATTCTCTAAAATTGCATACCCAATCACATCTTTACAAAAGAATGGAACCAAGTTTAATTGGTCACAGAAATGTCAGGACAGTTTTAATAAGTTAAAAGAATTGTTAACAACCGCACCCATTTTAAAGGTAGAAGATCTGGACAAGGACTTCACAATATGTGTGGATGCGAGTAAATAAGGACTAGGTGGTGTCCTAACTCAAGAAGGACAAGTTATTTTTTATGAGTCCCAAAAACTAAAGGAGCACAAACGAAACTATGTCACCCATGACTTAGGGTTGGTAGTTGTAATACACGCCTTAAAGATGTGGTGGAACTATATAATGGGAATAAAATTTTTGTTATTGACAAATAAAAATGGTGTAAAATTTTTGTTTAGTAAACCAGACCTTAATGCAAGGCAAGCAAGATGGTTGGCCTTCTTGAGAAAATTTGACTTCGAGGTAAGACACATCAAGGGCAAGGTAAAAAAGGTGGTTGATGCTTTAAGTAGAAGAGTTCATGAGTTGTTTGAAATAAACATTAGGAGGGAAGAAAGCGATCTTGAGCAGAGGATAAAGGCTACAGGTAATAACGATGAAAATTACACTAAAACAGTGGCAGATTTACAGAATAATATAGAAAATTCAAACAAAACATATCTGTGTTTGGACATTAATGGTCTACTATGATTTAAAAACATAATATACATACTATATTCGATGGAATTAAAGTTAACGATTTTGGATGAAGTACACAAGAAACCATATTCTGGTCATCCAGAATGCCATAAAACGGTAACAACACTAAGGAAGTTATTTTATTATCCTAATATGAAAGGCAAAACAACATAATACTTATCTAAGTGTCAAGATTGTCAACAGGTGAAAGATGAGCACCGACTTCCAGCCGGCCTATTGCAGCCCTTACCAGTGTCGGAATGGAAATGGGAGACTATACCGTTGGACTTTATTACAGGTTTGCCTAGAACTCAAAAATAGAAAGATTCAATTATGGTCGTAATCGATAAGCTTATTAACTCTGCACACTTTATTCCTGTAAAGTATACTTTTAAAGATATTAACATCGCTGAAATATTCATGAAAGAAATTTTTAGACTGCATGGTATTCCTAAAATGGTGATTTCGGATAGAGACGTAAAATTTACATCTACTTTTTGGAAAGAATTGTTTGCAGGGCTAAATACTAACTTGAATTTCAGCACAAATTATCGTCCACAAATGGATGTCTAGACCAAACTAACAAACCAAATTGTGGAATATATGCTACATATGTACGTAAGGACAAAACCAAGCAAGTGGGAAGACTACCTACACTTGGTGGAATTTGCGGTTACCAAACATCGGCTAAGATGAGCCCCTTCAAAGTACTATACAACAGAAAGTGTACGAATTTGATTAGTTAGGATAACCCATTTGACAGACTCATGGTGGGACCATAAATGCTCCAGGAAATGGATAGTATGGTAAGAAAAGTACAACAGAATTTAAAACAGGCTCAAGAGAGACAGAAAAGTTACACGGACTTGAAAAAAAGACACTTGGAATTTCATGTGGGAGACGACGTCTATTTAAAAGTCAAAGCCCGAAGAAGTTCACTAAAGCTAGGAAACTGTGCCAAGTTGGCACTCAGGTTTTGTGGCCCTTTTGAGATCTTAGCTCGAATTGGAACCGTGGCATATCAACTTGCACTTCCTGCCAATCTAAAAATTCATAATGTATTTCATGTTTCTTTGTTAAAGAATTATGTTCATGACCCTACTTATATGATCAATTGGAACTTGTAATATACCAGATATAAAAAGTATGCAGAACATAAATAATATCCTAGAAATGGCAGAATAATAGTAATATAACCAGTATAATCTCCACAATAACAAAGAAATGATATAAGAACAACAACAGAAATAGCACTTTGATTTAGAAAGAAATGTTCACGTGCCTCTTTGAGGGGGAAACCTCCAGTCGAGTAGCTCTCTGTCACAATAATCTCCAAGCTAGGGTTTTCATACTCTCGACCCTTATTTATACTAAATATGTCTATCAAGAGAAGCATCTAGAGGGAGATCCTTCTAGAAGCAGGAGCTTCTATTAGGTCTTCTTACATCCGCATTATTCTATTTTATTGAAAGGCCTTATTAATATTGACCTTTATTACATCTGAATATATTGATCTACCTATGTGCGGGTTAGGACCCTAACATGTCTTCCCCCTTAAAAACAATGTTGTTCTCAAGGCTTGAGATGTGGAAACTACTACAGAATGGTAGCTGGTTCTGAAGTGGCATCTGCTGGAGTTGTATCTTTCCAATGGACTAGCACTTCCTTGATAGTTCTCTGACGCAGGCGATGCTCACGCTGGTCCAAAACTGCTTTTGGTTGTAGCCAAATGGATCATTCTTCAACTAACTCAGGAAGGTTGGTTTGAATTTGGCACCTAGTTCCAATCACCTTCTTTAAGCATGAAACATGAAAAACAGGGTGTAGCTTCAACTAACTGGGCAGAGCTAACTGATAGGCGACTTGTCTCAGACGCTTGAGAATTGTATAAGAACCATAAATTTGGGTGCTATCTTCTGACAATGCTCGGCCTTGAGGGAAGTTTGCTTGTATGGTTGCAGTCACAGAAACACCTGATCCCCTTCTGCAAATTGACGTTCAGAGAGACCTTGATCTCCTTGTTGTTTCATGTGATTATGTGCTATGACCAAGTTCTCTTTAAGGGTACGAAGAATATCCTCTCGAACTGTAAGTGTTTGATCAACCGCTTGGAACTTCGAGGTACCCGATAAGTATGAGAGAACTGAAGGTGGATTCTATCCATATACCGCTTCAAAAGGAGTCATGCTTGTAGCTGTATGGTAGGAAGTGTTGTACCACCATTCAGCTAGGGGTAACCATTGAGCCCACTAATGTTTCTTTTCAGAGGAAAAACACCTCAAATATGTTTCCAAACACTTGTTGACAACTTCCGTTTGACCATCAGTCTAGGGATGATAAGTTGTGCTGAGATGCAATTGGGTGCCCTGTAGCTTAAACAGTTCTTGCCAAAAATTTCTTGTGAAAGTTGGGTCACGATCAGAAACAATAGAGTGCGGCATGCCATGAAGCTTGAAGACCTGGTCCATGAAAATTTGAGCCACCGTGGATGCAGTAAATGGGTATTGAAGAGCACATAAATGAGCATACTTGGAAAGGTGATCCACAACCACCATTATGACTGATTTATTTCCCGATTTGGGTAAGCCGGTAATAAAATCCATAGAGATATCCTTCCAAATAGCAGGTGGAATCGAAAGCGGTTGTAGTGTGCCCGAAGATTTTACTATTTCTCCCTTATTCTGTTGACACACCTCACATTCAGGGACAAAATTATGGATGTCTTGTTTCATACCATCCCAGAAAAAAGAACGTTTGACCCTGTCATAGGTTTTGGTGAACCCGGAGCGCCCCGCTGTGGGTGTAGCATGAAGCTCAGAAAGTACTATGGATTTAATATTTTATTGTTTACTTAAATGAAAACAACCTTTGTATCGAAGCTCATCCTGGAGCCAAGAGTACCCTGGGGGAGCGGTAGCATTGGTCTGCAATTGCTGGATCATATGCAAACTTTTGGGATCTTGTAGCCATTCCTGGCACACAGCTTGGAGCCAATCTAGTACAATGAAGGAAAGAGAAAAAAGGGATCCTTCTTATTCATATTTTCGGGACAGTGCATCCGCCACTACATTGTCTTTTCCCTTCTTGTAAATGATCTCATAATCATATCCAAAGATCTTAGTCACCCATTTTTGTTGGTTCGGGGAGGAAATGCGTTGTTCCAGAAAGTACTTGAGGCTTTGATGGTCTGTCTTAATTTGGAAACATTTCCACAAGAGATAAGGGCGCCACAGATCAATGACATGCAGAATAGCCAACATTTCCTTTTCATAAATGGGTTTTCCTAGATTCCTTTCAGATAGTTTCTTGCTGGTGAAGGCCAAAGGTCGACCCTCTTGCATAAGGACAACACCAATTCCTTTCCCTGAGGCATCACATTCCAACACAAAGGTCTTTATGAAATCAGGAAGGGCTAGAACTGAAGTGGTGCACATGGTCATCTTCAAGGTTTGAAAAGCTTGAGAAGTGACTAGAGTCCAACTGAAAGAGGTCTCTTTTAGGAGAGAAGTGAGAGGTGTTGCAATATTTCTATAATTCTTAACAAACTTGTGATAATACCCTGTTAAGCCCAGAAATCCACGCAAGATTTTGAGAGTCTTTGGGTGCGGCTAGTCTTGCATAGATTCAATATTTTTTGGATCCACCCTGACGCCATCCTTGCCAACCAGATGAACCAAGTATTCTACTTCTGAGGAACCAAAAGCACATTTAGACTGTTTCAGGAAAAGTTGGTGCTGAGAGAGTAGATGGAGAGTTTGATCCACATGAGTAAGATGGTCTGTCCATGTTTTTCTATAGATGAGGATATCATCAAAGAAAACTAAGACAAAATGATGGAGAAAAGGATGGAAGACATGATTCATGAGGCTTTGGAAGGTGGAGGGGGAATTATACAATCCAAAGGGCATGACCAAAAACTCATAGTGGCCCTCATGAGTTTGAAATGTTTTCTTGGGAATGTCTACCTCTTTCATATGTATCTGGTGATAGCCCAAGTGAAGATCAATTTTAGTAAAGAATTGGGCGCCACTCAATTCATCCAGGAGGTCATCAATGACAGGAATGAGAAATTTGTCTTTAATGGTCAGTTTGTTGAGGGAGCAAAAGTTGGGACACATTCTCCAAGAACATTCTTTCTTCAGGACCATGACTACAAGAGAAGAGTAAGGGCTCATACTAAGGCAAATAATGACTACATTAAAGAGTTCCTAGACCATTTTCTCAATTTCATTTTTTTGTGAAAAGGGGTGGTGATATGGATGGATATTGGGAGGAAGGATTTCGGGTACAAGGGGAATGGAATGATCATGAACACCATGGGAAGGAGGGAGTCCTTGGGGAGTGTAAAATACCATTTGATGTTTAGAAAGGAGGGCTTGGAGGTCTTGCGTCACCAAGGGTGTCTATGTTTCTTGTATGGCATGTAGTTAGGCAATGACACCAGAATGACCTTTTTTGAGAAGCTTTTCCATGCGATGGGAACTAATGACCTCAAGGGAACCAACAATGATGCCTTGGAATTTATATTGGTGGCCTTCTTGGTCGAATTACATGGTTAAAGCCTTAAAATCCATGAGAATGGGACCCAAAGTTTTTAGCCAGTCTGCAGCCAACACAATGTCACAACCACCCATATTGATAGCAAACATATGGGATTTTAGGTGGTAGTCACCGATTTGGAGATGCACATTTTCACAGTGCCCTCCACATTTCATGGAACCACAATTGACAATCATGATTTGGAAATTGTTGATGGCATCGATGTAGCAATGAGTTTCTTGGGCAATGCGGCGATGAATAAAATTATGGTTGCTTCCACTATCAACCAGAATGATGACCTTCCGATGCTTGATGTAACCGATTAACTTGAGGGTTTGGGGAGCGGAGAATCCAGTGAGAGCATTGAGGGAAATGACCGGCTCCACTTCGGGGGGGTCTGAGGGAGGGGTTATGTCAGTGATTTCAGGTGACTCAGACATAGGGGGAGTTTCAACATCCTCTTCTGAAATATCCTCAGAGATGGCCATAAAAATCTTTTGTTCCTTACACTTGTGGCATGGGAAATATTTTTCATCACAATTATAACAAAGGCCTTTGAGTTGGCGTTCAACCATTTCAGCCCTAGTCACTTTTTGGATCTGTAATGGGGCGGAGGGAGTAGTAGGATTTACGGGTTTAGGCTGAGGGATAAAGGAGGGTTTTCGATTTTGAGAGAATACAACATGTTGTGCTTCTTTAGCTCTTTTAGTAGCCTCCACCCAACTCGAGGGTCAATCCATGAGGACATGGGCCCGAATCTCCTCCTTCAGGCCACTGATAAAACACTCTTGAAAGAAAGCATCAGTCATGCCCTCTATTCAAAAATCTAGGTGCTCAAAGGCAGCTATGAAGTCTTCGACTGTTCCTGATTGTTTCAAATTTTTCAAATGATCCAAATGGTTGGTGTCCATTTCAAAGTGTTCATAAAGATCAGTCACAAATTGGGTCCAAGCAATATATCCTTGATAGGAAGTTTTTCTCCATTGCCACCATTACCAATGTTCTTGATCTAGATGGAGAACACCATACTGGAGTTTGGCCAAGTCATCTGTAATGCTGTATAAAGAGAAATAATGTTCCATTTGGGTTACCCAACCAGTGGGGTCTGAGCCATCAAATTTAGTCACATCCACCCGCAGAAGGCGTAGTTCACATTGAAAGTGATGGGGCTGAAAGGTATGGGAATGGGAGGAATGCTCACCTTCAGTATTTGGAGGTTCTTTAGAGAAAGGGTCATCTGTAGGGATCTTCAGTTTGGTGCAGAGTGATGCAAATATAGATTCAAGATGGGTGGTCAGTTCTTGTTTGACTTCCTCCTTTGAGGACTGCATGGTTGTATTGATGGATGAATCGATGGAGGCGACAATAGCACTGATTTGTTTCACTTCTTTTTCAGTCTCGAGGAAACCGGATTGCAAGGTGTTGAAGCGAGATTCCAGATCTTGGCTACGGGTATGGGCCATGAGGATGGGTGAACTGAAAAGGGGCAGGCCAGGTCAAATTTTTTTCCGAAAAATGATATGGATGAATGTGATAAGTGCGAAGAGATAAATCCAATGGAATAGATCTCAAATAATGGTGAAAAAATTTCCAAACTTTTTTTTACACCTGCGGAGTTATACTCTGGTCTGAAGAATACTGCAGTGATGAAATCCCCAAATGCTTAACCAGAAATAAATGTGTATTTACTTGGCAACTCAAACATAGTTGCGCGGCAATAGATCTTGTTTCTTTTAATTTGTTTATGTTTCTATCCCCCAAGGGTTAGGTATTCAAGCATTCTACAGAAAAAGGGTTTGCCCTATGCTATGGCTCTCTGATATATGTGCGGGGTCCAATAGTAGTACTCGGCCCAATATCTCAGGGCACTAACTAAGGAGGATAGATCGTACCCTTAGTCGTACTACCCGACTACCCAGGTACTAGAGACTATCTTCTCGAGTGTTGTTTTCAGTGTCACTATAACAGTCAGAAGACCGATAGGTTTATCTAAAGAGGGCTTCAGGAAATCTAGGTCGATCTGTACACAGGTGTTGTCTGATGCATTACCACTCAAAGGGGTACCAACAGGGGTTATAAGGGTGGCCAACAGATGTGCGCTTAAGAACCACTTGTATTTTCTGCATGTATGAATCCCTCAACCATGGGTTTATGCATGTAACGACAGATCTTTGTGGCGTAAAGACATCAGAATACATCTCTACCCTGAAAAAAAATTCCCACAATTTATGCCAAGGAAAGTGCTCTGACACCACTTGTAATATACCAGATATAAAAAGTATGTAGAACAAAAATAAAATGCTAGAAATGGTAGAATAACAGTAATATAACCAGTATAATCTCCATAATAACACAGAAATGATATAAGAACAACAAAAGAAATAAAACTTTGATTCAGAAATCAATGTTCACGGGCCTCTTCAAGGGGGCAACCTCCAGTTGAGTAGCGCTCTGTTACAATAATCTCCAAGATAGGGTTTTCATACCCTAGACCCTTATTTATACTAAATATGTCTATCAAGAGATGCATCTAGAGGAAGATCCTTCTAGAAGTAGAAGCTTCTATTAGGTCTTCTTACATCTGCCTTATTCTATTTTATTGAAAGGCCTTATTAATATTAACCTTTATTACATCTGAATATATTGATCTACCTATGTGCGGGTTAGGACCCTAACAGAACTTGGTGCAGGTGGAACTAGAAGTCGAGTTCCAAGTGGAACCTCTACACATTTTGGACATGAGATAAATAGCACTACGGAACAGAGCCCTCGCCCAGGTAAAAGTGCAATGAAAGCACTTTAGTCCTAAGGAGGCCACTTGGGAGTTGGAGGGAGATTTTAAGAAATCTCATCCAATCATGTTCTGAGAAAGGGATGAACACTGAGGACAATATTTTATTGAAGGGGGAAAGGATGTAACATCCCCCCAAAAAAATAAATTATTTTTAATTCTGAAAATGCTTAGGAATTTATTTTCGTTTTTGGTAAATTTGAAATTGGAAAATTATTTCCATTTATGGCAATTCCTAATTTCAAATTTAGTTAATTGTAAATTATGATTATGACTGTTGGGAAAAGATTTGATTTGACCCAACTAACTCTTTGACTATGGCACTTGTAAGAAAAAAATATTTTTATTTTTATTGTTGATGGACAAATGGAAAAACCAGGTTGAAATCAGCTCACTAGGACTCCATGAGTGGGGAACATGTTGGAACTACCTCTGGGCTAAATGTTACAAGTGGAAAATCAAGAATTTGGCCATTGGCAGCCCCTAAAAGTCAAGGATTTGGAAATATACAAAAATACCCAAAGGGGAAAAGAGCTAGGCACAAAGGCTTTTGGCATATGTAACATATGGGAGGAAGCATGACGGTTCCTAGTGTGGTGGGGAAATAAATATCTCTTGTTGTTATGAGCTTGTTTTCTGAGTGTGAGGCAAGGAGAATTTTTTCTAAAACTGAAGGACTATTTCTAAGGAGGAGTTCTGGAGTTCAACCTCATGGATTCATGGTCAGGCTAGCGAGTGAACTGAACAGGTAGATTGGTTGTTTTGTTCTAAGGTTGGGAGGAACTTAGCTGTTCCATTTTTTGTTTGGCAACTGTTCAGATATGTCTATCTACTCTTTCTCTGGTCAAATTTTATTTGAATTTTTGGATTATAGAATACATCTATTTAAATCTGGATGATTTTTTTTGTTTATTAAATTCTGATGGAATGGGATGAATTGTAGGATAAACCCTTACAGTTTAATTTGTAGGTGTTGAGTAAAATTTCTATGTATCTTGGATAGAAATAGAATTTTATTATGGAAGTATATTAGGAGATACATCTGTGTTAAATAAAATATCATTTCAATATTATTCTAGATATCCCTACCAATTATGTGAATCATATACATCTAGATGTTCAGTTCTGCAAGTGAACTTTAGACTGTGCAAGCGCTAAAGGAAATTTTGAAAGTAAATATGAGATATACATATATATATATATATATATA
>ML794059.1:387478-439062 GCA_009831015.1 Picea engelmannii
ATATATATATATATATATATATATATATATATATATATATATATATATATATATATATATATATATATATATATATATACATAAGTACTTGTATAATTGATGTAGATGAAGCTGCATAACTGTTTCCTACAACTAAGTAAATTATACATATGATTTTCAATGTTTGGACACAAGAGAGTTCGAACAGATCTTTCATTATTAAAACTACAAAACAATCAATGTACAATCCAATCATTCCCTTGTAAACCACGAAGAGGTTATTTGTTGTCAATTTATACAAAGTCATAGTACAAAGACTAATTAAAATAACTCACAGTATTCGAATGAAAGAAAACAATGATACATTCAGTTAACAAAAGAATTTAGAAGATCTGTATATCCACAGGCTCAAATCCAAATAGTCATAAATATAACACCTGTAGCGATAACCAACATCGTCGGGATCCCAGTTCTGAAAACCTTCAAGTCCAAACATTTAAATTGAAACATGAGTACCTTTCTTGAATAGGGTATGGTCCTGATCCATCGTGGCGACCATGTAATCCCTGTAAGAAAGACGAAATGAATTATTACCATCGAATAGAAGTCAAACAAACTTTAGCATATAAGTTAAATGATATAATATAACGAAGATCCCATATTACAAGTTAATACTTATCTTGAAGTTATCACAGGTAGGCTCCCATTCATAATCGCAATCCTTCAACATACTGAAAGGGGAAGAGTGAACTTGAAGAGTCTGATGGGTACCCTCGCAGTAAAACAGGGTCACATCATTAGATGTGATAACAAACAAGGAAAAGAAAAGAATACTAACTGATTTCAAAACTGTAAAGTAGATCAGACATTATTCAAAGTAGAACAATCAACATCATACAACACATGATTACTACACAGAGTGACTAGTGGAGTCACAGAGAGTACACCGAAGTATGGTCCTTATAAGAATGAATTCACCCAGGAAATATTTTTGAAGGAATTTAAATCAATACAAAAATATTTATGAAGGAATTTAAATCAATACAAAATACTTAGGTTTTCTTTCCCTTTATAATTTAAAACTATGACAAGAAAATCCAGATATTTCAAATGATAATATTGCATAGCGTAGAACGTTTAGACTAGAGGATTTTTTCCCAACTCAAGTTACAGACGAAGTTATGGGATGCTAATCCACTTTTTCACTTAACATTTATGGATTGTTGATGAGGACAGATTTCAGTTAAGTTACGCCTAGCATTAAGCAAACAGAACCTATGTTAAACTTTAGTCAAACACTATAGGAAGAATAACTCAATCAAAACTGAGGACATGATCGAGCCGTGATCTTTATTTCCTAATTTTCCCACATTTTTGACATGAACCACAATTAAGAAAGTCACAGGCCAGGTGTCGAAACATTTCTTCTACAAATGAAAGAATGTCGAGATACACGAGGATGACTCCCTGTTATTATTATCATGCCATGTTATGAAAATGATTCACGAAAGAAATCAAGGGGCGTATGCAGAGAATCAAGAGAATTTTGGAAAGTTCAAATATAGATATAAAGCCCCCATAGAGTATTCACAGCTGTTAATTTAATAAACTCAAAGGAAAACTAATTTAACACCTACATTGTGTAAGGGAAAGATCTTTCCTCTGAATTAACCTAATCCCAATTCGATATTTAACACCCAAAACATTTCCACAAAGAAAGTAGGGAAACCACATAATAGTCAACGAGTCATACCAAAGAAACGAAGTATTGAGAAGACACAGGTAGAGAATATGCATCAATATCAGATGGCGTAACCACATATGACAAAGAGTGAATAATCCAAGATGCAGTATATTCGATAAGTTTGTTATGGACAAATTAACAAAACCGACATCCTCACTACCTTGACCTTTTCGGTCTAGAAAATATCTATGGGTTCTTTCACAAATGCAATATCTATTGTAGAGTACCAAGGTGTGGGAAGAAGACCATAACAGAGGTTAAGGGAGAAACCACAAAAATTACTAAGTAGTGTCGAGTATAACACCAACTTTTAAAGAAAATGAAAAACCTACCACTGAAGCGAAATGACTATCACATTCAAGAACTGGAAGGTAAATGAGGCACATTAGTAATACAAAGAGTCTAATACCAAGTATCGAAGGACGCTTACCTTGCAAAGGGTTCCAACCAGTGTTCTCCTAAATGTTCCATTCATCGAACGAGCTCCAACTCACGAATGTTGGCCATGACACCAAGCCGAATAGTAACAGAGGTAGTCTCATAGTGGTTTGCACAAATGTAGGGATATGAAATGAATGAACAAAACCATAGTAAACCCTCCAATGAGCCTAGTAATGATGATAGGTACAAACTGTGTTGAGGCCATGTGAACCATGTGAGGTGAAAAAAATACAGTGGGCATGGAGGTTGAGCGATGGACAAAGGAGTACAGTATAGTATATATTAAATGTCACAGACATAGTCATTAAGCCAGACAATGTTATCCCTGCAACTTTATTTATTTCCATATTTATGATGAATTACAAGTACAAACCAGTTAGGGTTTTATAATGTGCATCATTGTTGTTCTAGTTATGTGATAGCTCTTACCTATCGTCTCGTTAACACTTAATACCAAGCTAGTTACCTTCGATTCGTTTGACAACAAGAAAAATTACAATTACCCTTGTTCTAGTCACAACCACCCTGAGTTAATACTTATGCGCACCGGTTTCAAATACTTATAGTTGTTATAACAAATGATAAGGTTTGTTAAAGGGTAACATAATTATACTATGGATTCTGCGGATAGGATATAATTCCTATAGTCTATAATTACTTTATGCAAATAGAATGAAAGACCAAGGTGGATATATGCCTTAGGTAGTAGATTACACCTTCTCCCTTGTGGAAGGTAGAATTGATAGTGTCATAATAAAATATGTACACCTAATTATATAGGTAACTTACATCCATGTCAAGAAGCGGTAAGATTAAGATATGGATTCCAAAGAAGTAGTAGGACCTTTCTATAATAATTTTAATGATTATTTGGATGTTTTCATCTTTTAGACAAATGATCAAGTCTGGTGACCCTAAATATATATATATATATATATTTTAAATTTGGGAAACATTATAGCCCCTTCTCTGCTCAACAGTCCTTTGGCTTCCCCACTTCCCTTCCAGGGCTTCAATAACAGGTGAGACAGGAAGTCTCAGAGCACTGTAGTTGTAGTTGGACTCCCTAAGGAAACCACTTCCCTAGAAATTCTCTCACCTAGAGAGAGTTTCTCAAAGGCCTGACAATCTTCCTCTTCAATCCCACAAGCCTGAAAACCTACTTCTTCAGTGGAGCATTTAAGTAAACCAAGTACAGGTTATAGTGGAAACAAATTTTTGGTATGGAACATGTAATGGAAGCAACCCAAATCAATACATGGAACAAGTGTTGCTTACAATAAAAAGGTACAACATCGACTTAGGTAAGTATAGGTTCATTGTGCATCCTAGGAAGGATACAGGTTACCAATGATAGCATGAAAGTATCGGTATATCAAGAGTGCATGCAGGTTATAGAGGTGTGTGAATCATGCAGAGGTTAACTCCAGGAGAGAATGGTTATCTGCGTGAATGGTTGAGTGAGTGATTGGCTCAGTCTATGGGAAACAGACTAATTTCCCCCACACTTTTTTGCATTCTCCCTTAATGACATGTGGCTTGCAAGGAGCTCGTTTATCTCCACTTGGGATTCATTATCTTTCCCATAAGATCTTAGGATAAAATAATTATTCTCACCATAGTCTTTATGAATAGTATTATAATATTCCTTTGGCAATAATCCCTCTAGCTTAGCCCTTTTCCTAGTCTCTTATCCCCTCCCTTGCCCTTCCTAGTGGATTTTATTCCCTGATGTTATTTTATCGTGGTTGGTCTACATGCATTGATGCATTATATTAATGATATGAGTGTTTACATATACAAAAAAATTCTCATTGGCCTTTAGCATCTAGTATGTCTGACCTAATCATCACATAATCCTCCTAGCTTATAATCACTTGGCTCACCAACCTATAAAACATATTTAAAATTTAATTGGGGTTTAGTATTGGGGTATTACATTACCCTCCCCCTATTTATGCACTGTCCTCAGTGCATCTTATTTACATATTACCATCAAAATTTTCAAAAATCTTCAAAAAGATGTGGGTATTCTTCCCGCATATGATATTCGTGCTCCCAGGTTGCATCCTTGGGACCGTACCAGGTCCATTGGACCTTTACTATCTCCATGGATCGATTTCATAGTTTCTTGATCTTTCGGTTCAGTATGCACACTGGATGCACTGGAAAAGCGTCGTCTTTCTCCACCCGAATCACATTCCAATCAACAACATGATTATCATCATGTACATACTTTTTGAGCAATGATACATGGAATACATTATGAATAAAAATTGATGCAGGTAATGAAATCATATAAGCTACATGCCTAATCCTCTCTAGGATTTCAACTGACCCACAATAATGAGCTGCCAACTTTGATCAATTTCGCAACTTCAGGGAAGTTCTTTTGGCCTTCCCTTTTAAGAATACATGATCACCCACTTTAAATTCCCTATGAATTCTTCCCTTATCGACATAGATTTTATTCCTATCCTGAGAAGCCTTTAAATTTTATTTTATTTTTGACATTTTCTCTTCCATTTCCTTGAGCAACTCTGGCCCAACCACTCCTTTGTCTGCTAGGTTGTCTCAACTTATTGGTGTGTTGCACTTTCTTCCATAAAGTGCCTCAAATGGGATCATATTTAGAGATTCTTGGTACCCATTGTTGTAAGAAAACTCTACCAGGTGTAGATAGTATTCCCATTTTTATGGTTTGTCCATCACATACATCCTCAACATATCCTCAATCAATTGATTCACCCTCTTTATTTTCCCATCAAATTATTGATAATAAATCATGATAAAATACAAATTTGTTCCAAATCCTTTCCAAAAATTTTATGTGCATTTTGGATCTTTGTCAGAGACAATTGTCTTGGGTATACCATGAAATCGAGAAATTTCCCTCATATAAATATCAGTAACATTAGTTTCTTTATGAGTGAGCTTCACTAGAATGAAATGGGAAACTTTATTAATCTTTTCCACCACTACCATGATAAAATCATGTTGCTTGCTTGTTTTGGGTAGTTTGGTGAGGAAGTCCATTGTTACCACTTCCCATTTCCAGTCAAGAATGGTTTATGGATGCAACAAGCCAGCTGGGTTTCCATGCTCACCTTTGACCTTTTGACACTCCAAACATTTGTAAATGTACTCAACAATTTCTTTCTTCATTCCTGGCCAATAATATTGGCTCTTGATAGCTGCATTTTTTTTTCTGATATCCTGTGTGTCCAACATATGGTACGTTATGCATTTCCCTCAATATCATAATTTTCAATTCTTCAGAATTTGGTACATAAATTATTCTTTTGTACATGATAATTTCATCATTTCCCAGCTTGTAGTCCTCAATTTTTCGCTGCAACTTTCATTGTTGTAATTTTGCCACTAATTCCTTGTATTACAAATTTGATTTTGCATCCTCCAAGATTTTGTCTTTCAAATCATATTGATACATGTTGTTGGTTGTAGCATGCAACTCATCCACTCTTCTTCTAAGTGAATTAGCCACCTTGTTCTCTTTCCCGTTGATATGTTTTATATCAAAGTCATATTCACTGAGAAATTCCAACCACCTTCTATTCCTAACATTTAGAGTTGGTTTTCCAAAAAAATATTTCAGATCACGATGGTCCGTCCTTAACTCAAACCTTTTCACCATAAGGTAGTTCCTCCACTTCTTCAAGGCATGCACTATGGCCGCCAACTCCAAATCATGAGTGGCATAATTCCTTTCATTCTCCTTCAACTTCCTTGATTCATAGCATACAACATATCCATTATGAATAAGGACTCCACCAAGTCCTTATTTACATTCATTTGTGCATACAATGAAATATTCATTTGGATCAACAATCCTCAAAATTAGTGCACTGGTTAATAATTGCTTCAAGTGCTGAAAAATTTGTTCACACTCCAATTTCCATTCAAACTTCACTCCCTTATTTTGCAAGGAAGTGATCGGGTGTACAATCTTTGAGAATCCTGCAATAAATCTTTTGTAGTAGCTTGCAAGGCCCATGAATAAGATTAATTATGTCACATTATTTGGTGTTGACCATCCTATAATGGCCTCAATATTTTCAGGATCCCCTGTTATCCCTTCCTCAGATACGATATGCCCCAAATAATGGATTTGGTTCTATTAAAATGAACACTTTATCAATTTGGCATAAAATTGATGCTCCCTTAATACTTGTAATATCATCTTCAAGTTTCTCTCATGCTCTTCTTCTGACTTGGAATATATAAGAATTTCATCCAAAAATACAATGACAAACTTATCTAACTATTCTCTAAAAATACCATTCATTAAACATATGAAGATAGCTGGTGCATTTGATAATATAAATGGCACCATTGTGAATTCATAATGGCCATACCTTGTTCTGAAAGAAATTTTGTTGATGTCTTCATCTTCAATTCTTACCTGATGATTTCCATACATCAGATCAATCTTGAAGAATATTTTTTCATTCTTGAATTGATCAAAGAGGTCATCAATCCTTGGAAAATGATACTTATTATTTACAGTTACTTTGTTCAACTTCATGAAGTCAATACAAAGTCTCAATGTTCCATCTTTCTTTTTCACAAATAATACTGGAGCACCCCAAGGTGACACACTTGGGAATACATACACTTTCTTTGGAAGCTCTTCAAGTTGAATTTGCAACCTGTTTAATTCTGATGTACTCATCCTGTAAGGAGTCTTGGATACTGGAGTTGCTCTAGGCATCAGATTTATGGAGAAATCAATGTCTCTTTTAGGGGGTAATCCTGGTATTTTATCAAATACATCCTAAAACTCCTTTAGGAATGAATAATCCTCAATATTTGACACCTTGTCCTTAGGTGTTTCTTCCATATGAACTGCAAATATTTGACACCCTTTCCTATAAATTTTCTCCAGCTGCATTGCTAAGATTTTTCTAACAGTTACTTCCCTGTGAATTCCCTAACTGTCCTTAGGTTCACTTCCTCATCTAGGAAAGTAAATTCCTTGTTATGATAGTCTAGGATAGCATGGTGTTTGTATAACCAATCCATCCCAATTAGAAAGTCATAGGAACCTAAAGGAAAGATGTTCAAATCTTCCTTGGTTCTCAGTCCATTCATGTCCACTGGGCATGACTTAACCATATCATTAACGTTTATTTTGGCTCTAGTAGCCAGCTGCACCGACCAATATTTTCCATGCTTTCTTCTTGGAAAATGAAATATTTCCACCATCTTAGGATCTGTATAACTATGACCAGCTCCTGAATCAATTAAAATTGAAATGCTTTGGTTTTTTTTCATACCTTCCATTTCAATCATCTGTGATTGAAATTCAACTTGCTTGTTGTCCAGGGATGCATAGATCCTAGGTACATTCCTTCCCATGTCCTCCACTATTTCTACTTGATGTACATTGTGAGAAACTATCACTTTTTCACTTATGTGGGGAAAATCTCTATACATCTGATCTCCTTTACAACCCCAACATTGAATCGGTGGTTGTGTTGGCCTTTCCCCACTCGTCTCAATTGTTTTGGTCTCTCTAGAAGCTAGTTGTCCCTGAGGACTATTTCTGAAGAATGGTGGCTTATTCCCCTTCTTCCTTTGTTCCATCTTGAAATTCTTCTTGTCTTCCCAATATTTTTGTAAAGTTGTCTTTCCATTGTTCTGATAATATAGGCATTTAGCTCGCGTTATGGTCTCTTCCAAAGTTTTGGGATCATCATATTGTATATTTTCACTGATGAATGAGGGTAGCCCACTCAAATACCTCTGACTATTAATTGTGTCATCCTTGATGAAGGAGACATACTTGAATAGTTCCAAAAACCTTCTTTCATGCTCATCAATGGTCATACTCTATATCTTGAGTTCAAAGAACTCCTTCATTTTCTTTTCATAATATCTCTTAGTAAAGTATTTATTTTCAAAATACTTCTTGAATTATTTCCAAGCAACATTTTTTTCTTTAATGTGTTTCACCTGCACAAGTTGGTCCCACCACATAGATGCCTTTCCCTTGAGCTGGTAGATATAAATTCTTCCTTCTGCATCTGAAGAATAATTATGAAGAAAGAAAATACTTTCTCATGCCTAGTAGCCATGTCTCTACATCTTCATCCTTCTTGTGCTCACCATCAAATGTAGGAGGTTTTATTTTTTTCATTTCCCCTTGTAGCTCATCTACCCCATACCTCTTTTGATGCTTCCTCATAGGGGATGGACTTGAGTTGTTGTGTGCTCTCCTTATGGAATTCCTTGGGGTGTGATGGTGATGTCTTCTAGTCCTCCTTGATCTTCCTTTCTCATTAGGAGACCTATGAATTCTTGATTTTATTGAGCCATTATCATTTTCCAATTTCTTTTCAATTATGTCCAAGCTCTGCATTAACTTTATCTTAAATTCCTCCTTCTACTCCTTGGATTTCATAATCCTTTCATTATCATATTTTTTACTTTGGACATCCTTCTGCAAATTTTTAATGGTCTCTACCATATTCATGTTTTCATTCTTTCCTTCTCCATGTCCGTTGGAGATTGTTCCTTCAATACCCATATGGACATCCATCCCTCTGATCTCATCTTCCTCGTTGTAATCCCCTTGTGTACCTTCCATTTCTCTGCATTCTGTGTTGATCCTAATATGATCTATTTGTTGTTAAATCTGCAAAATGTGCAGTTAACATTGTTCTTTCAGGCTAACTGTCTCAAAAATTTCATGAAAATATGAACCATTCAGGTTCAATAATATATCATACTTCTTTATTCTATTTTCTGAGAAATTGAATCTTCAACTCAATTTTTTGGGTGAATAGTTATGTTCTACTGTCCAAGATATTTCCAGTAACTACACCCTTGCTCAATTCTGATTCTTGAGCATAGAGTTATGGATATCTGATTTTTTTTGTCTTTTCTTTGATGTGATCCTTGTACATTTCTTCTTCGTCTTCAGATCCAAAATAGCTCTTGGACCCATGTTGAAGCCTATTTTTACGTTTATAGGCCTTCCTTAATTCTTTAGGTGCAGGTATGTACAAATATGTCCCCCCCACATAATCCTTCTTTTACCCCCCTTTCTGTCCTTATCAATACATTTTTGGGCACTAGCCCTATTTCTTTGGCCCCCAATCTCATGTGGCCATGGGATATGACAAAGAGATTAAATAGAAGGTGCTTTTTTGGAGATTCAGGACTTCAATATTTGGAGGATCTTACTACCTCATTCCTTATTTCTCCCAAATTTTGAACTATTGAATTCTTGCACGATACATCTTCGGAGCTTTGGTACTTTGGAGTTTCAGAAATTTGGGCTTTGAAAGTTCCACCTAATCCGCACATCATTCCATTTGAACAATGAACCAGAGAATTCCCAAAGAATATCTCTGAATCTTCATGCTTCAGAGGTTCTTGCATCAATTTACTCACATTCCCTCAAACGTCGAATTGGAGAAATCTCAGAGTCTTATTAGAAATCATGCACCAGGGGGTGCTACGTGGTAGAAATAAGAAGCTTGTTATAGCCCTATAATTTGTAGGATCAACTGGTGACTGTAAATTTTTACTCTTGATGTAGTTTGGTTGTAAATAATATTTCATTTTTTGCAAATTATTTTCAAAAAGAAAGAAAAGAAAAAGAAAGAAAAAAGAATAAAAGAAAAGAAAAGAAAAGAATAAAGAGGGCATAAAATAAAATGATATGGCCCCATGAAATAATGATGACTTGATCCATACAATTCAATCATGGTTAAGTATTTTTGAATTTATGTTGATAGGCTTAGTGAATAAGACTTGGCTAAAAATTTTAATCTTAGCCAAGTAGATAGGTTAGTTAGTGAGTAAATTTGATCAAACTGTTTAAACTTGGTCAAATAGCTCCAAGGTAGAGGAATTTCTTGGCCCAACAGTCTAATCTAGGATATATGTGTAGGTAGGTAGGATAGGGCATACACTAGCCAATTTTCCCTTCAATAAAACATGCATGATGTTCGATGAAAATTCATGATTTTGATGTTTGAAGTGTGTTTCTTAACCCCATGGTGACAAAATGCAAGGGAAGCAGCGCAAACAACCCACAAAAGAGCACTATCCTATGTTTTAGCTGCGTATTTTTATTCACCCGAAAATTAAAGAGTGCACATAGATCTATAGTTGATCTAATGGCACTTAGATCTATGGATGACAAGAAATTCTAGATCCCCCCCCCCCCTCCCGACCATTATATATTTAATGGTGGGGTGGGGGTATGATATGGATATTAAAGAGGGTGCATAGATCTATGGCTGATTTAGTGTCTCTTAGATCTACGACTGACAACAAATTCCAGTCCCACCTGACCATTCTATCTTTAATGGTGGGGGGGGGGGTCCGATATGGTGGTATTTCCAGGTAGGCCCCATCCTAATATGGTGCAAATCCGTGATGTCGGACCACCATCGCTCTAAATCGGTTACTTCTTACCCCCCCTCTGATATATCGCCATACCAAATTTGTTATACCACTACTGCCCCATGACATCACATTCCACTACCACTTATCACTGGTCATATCCCATTACTCTGTCAATGTACCTCGTTCACCATTCACCTGCCACATGTCATTTTTCCCCACTCATTACCCTCCACGTCACTCTCACACACCCTTAACCCATCATTGACTTGTCGCCTCATTCCCACATATTTGTTGGTAAATTAACATAGGCTAACATATCTGTTAGTTTTCTGACCTGTCCCCCGTGACCAACGGATACCCATTCATCCAAATCTACTCTCGTTCCTCTGCCATTTTCGCACTGCTCACACTCTCTGTACACCAGAAGCTCATTTTCCTCACCGTTTTAGTCAGTGACCCAAACATAGCCATCACCCGCTAACGTTTTTGTTTCAAATTGCAGGTACCTGCTGAAGTGATGGCACCAAAGTCCAAACAATCAGAAATCGAGGAAAATCCTTTCCTACCACCTCCCGTCGATCTCGATCGGATCCCTCTGGTCAACAAAGACTAACACATCTCTGAGACTAGATGCGATTTCGATTTTTTTGAGCTATATTCATGGCTCGGAGACATTTTCCTAGAACAGAGTGATGAGATTGGACTCTGGGAGTCCAATATTCCAATGTACATGTTTCCCCAGATTCACCATTTCCCTTAATTCGCCCTCAAGTGCCAAGCACATTACCTTCCCAACTAGAGAACTATTGTGACCTCCGGAGAGATCCTGTTTGCTATCACATCTGAATCCATTGACCAGATGTTGCAAATAACAAGATCTGAAGCCTTCTCTCCTTTAACTCTTGAGGTCCTAACTGACATGTATCAGAAGTTGTATTTTCCGCAGAGAGCACATATCTTCAAATTATTCCTCCTTGATAATGCCCCAATACCCAAAACCAACCCACCCTATCGATCATTGATTTTCTCAATAAAAGGAAATCAAATCATTTCTTCCCTCTGCAGCCTACTTGGATACTGCTCAGACGAATGGCTAGATGAGCCAATATTGGGTTACCTTTCTATATTTTCCACGGAGGGAATCCCCACAGTGTAGTTGAACTATAGATTTTTCCTGGCTGACAATATTCACGATCAATTGTTCAAGTTTCCCACAGAAGGCATGTTCTAGTACTCCTCATTACTGGCATACATGTTCGTGTTCTATCAAGAAGATAAGTTCCTTTTCCCCATGAAAAAGTTAGACCATGATGGCAAGCCACAACCTGTCACCTCCTGGACTTAAGCCATAACCAGAGTAGAGGATAAATGAAGAGATCCAAAGAATTATACACCTCTCAGACCTCGCCAAGATGGGAGACTGGTATCTATATCAAAATCACACGGAGATTAGAATATATGGATGTGAGTTAGCTCCCTATAAGCTACCCAAATACATGCATGTTAGAGTATTTGTCTTGGAGTACATTAGGCAAATGATCAATTAAGACGATATACATTTTGTATCCTTGAAGAAGAAACAACAACTAAGAATTAAAGGGCAGATAGGATCCTTTATTTGTAATAGTCGAGCTACCGGGGAATAGGCAAACACACTACTCAAGGAAATAAAATTTGACATTTGTTTCCCTTGGCACTATGATCCATGTGGGGTTATTGCAGAAATGAGATTTAGGAATAAAAGTTCCCCATACGCTCATGTGCCCAAACCAAATATAGAGAAGTTTATGAACCAATCCGAATGGGAGGTGAACACTCTGAAAGAAGAAGAACAATAATCTCCTCCAACGATTTTTTCATAAACCACTACTCCACAGGTACCAAAGGAGAAAAGACCCAGAAAGGATATCTCCCTTTCAATCACTGAAGTCTCAGCTAAGGATTTCTAGGTATACAAGAAAAGGAAAAAAAACAGTCATAGAACTGACAGGTCTGGAAAAGAAGAGACACAACTGACTACAATTATGCAAGGAGATCATTCACCTCATGTCTCAAGAAGCCAATAGATAATGTCTACTTCTTCATCCAAGAAGTAGAATGACACCTCACTGATCAACCAACCAACTCAAGGGGCTACAAAGTTGAGTATTTATGAGAAATATGATATGATTAAGAAGAAAAATGAGAGGCTGGCCAACAACACTTATGCTCAATTCTGGAAACAAAAATCAACAACACCACATAGGTTGCTATCTTCTTTCAACACAGAGAAGGGGAGAATGTACATGGCATTTCTGCAGGCACAAGTACCTTATCCAAAGGAAATCACCGAGTATAAAAGATCAACACTTGAATTTGATGCTAAGGCTGTACATCCAGCTGATCAGATGGATCTGCATAGGCAGACTGGAGAAATGGTTTTCTCAGCATTGGCCAATGCTTCTACTACTGTTGCAAAATTATAGGTTTTTCTGAACAATGTTTAGACTCAATTAAAACTAGAGAAGGTGTCATCTTTTGCAAAGGATAACAACATTAAGTCTTTAGAATAATTGGTGCTCAAAATTTGGTATGACCCCTCAAATGTGAAAGCCTCTGAGGAGATGCTCAAGAAAAAGAATGTTGACATAGGATCTCTGAGAAAAACTAAAAATACCAGCTACAGAAGACTCACAGAACAAAGAGATGGCCGAGATAGAAGGTGAGAAGGAGGAGATGCTAAAGTTGATCATGGAACAAAATGCACAAATAAAAGAGATGGAATTAAAGCTGGAAAGGTTAGCAAAGGAGAAGGAGTAGGAAACACCTATAGAAGTCATCCCATTGAGTGCAGTTCCCCTCACAGGAGTTAGCACAACAACAACATCAGCAAGCACCACCGCAAAACTTTCATCAGTTGCCCCAGTGACAGTTCCAGGGGCATCTGAAGCTTTAGAAACATTGATGGAGAAGATGACTTTATAAGGAACGAAAATCAAAAGATTGGAACAGGAGATAGATAATATCTAGAAGCTAAAATCTTCTTTCCAATCCAGTTACAATACAAAGAGACACATATCAGAAAAACTGAAAGAGGAGATTCAACAACTGCAGAAGTAGAAAGATGTGGGAAAAACACTGGTATAAGCCAAAGAGAACATTTGGATGGATATCTCAAAATCCATAAATGAACTCTGGACCATGGTGAAAATCATGTTCGAGCAACACAAATTGGTGTTAAGGAGCAAGCAGACCATTGACAGGATCAAGGAAGAGTTGGGAGAAATGCTCATAGAAGAAAATGAAATCATCAGGTTTCTCAATTCAAAAACTAAAGAAGAGATGCAAAACCTGAATATTGAGGATACGATAGAGACTATCCTCGAGTTCAAGAGAGCTTTGACCAAAAGAGGACTGATGTTGCGACTGGAGGAGAAATCCCAAATCATGGATATCGAAGTTCAAAGATTCTTCAACAAGATCGATGCCTTACAGAAGAAAGGTCTTCCTGGTTTACTGGTTCTAAATGACAAGTTGATGACACTTTCTGACTATAAGAAAAATATTTCCATGGTGGAAAAGGACAACTCCAAATTCTCAGGGATAAAGGGAAGCATAACAGGAAAGTCATTCCTAGAAACTCTATAGTTGGATCTCAATATCCAACATGAGATCAAGTACATTTTTATCACCAAGTCAACTTTTGCCAAATATACAGAGATGGATGAAATCTATTGCAGGCTACTAAAAGTCACCATCCCCAGTCAACAAAGATGGGAAGAGTTGTGAGAATTGATCGAGTAAACAATGAGGTGGATGCACAAGTCAACATGAAAGATAGTCAAAGTCAAGTTGATGACTCGCCAACAACTTTCCCCAAAATTAACATGGAGAATTCGACAGATCATAAGCAATTCCTATAATTTTGTATTATGTTATCTAGTTAGTTAGCATGAGATTTTTCCACGTCCTAATCATTAATGACATGATTGATTGTAATCTTTTCTATATATAATTCAAATATCGAAGTACTGAGGGTTGATCTTTATGCCCAAGAAAGCTGTGAGGACTGTAATCTTTCTCAAGAGATTTTACCAATAATAAAAGGACATTTCACAGGATTCCTGTGTGTTAATTGTTGGTGATGTTTTCTCCTCTTCGTTGGATGGTTTTTCTATCTTCGTAATCATTTATGTTTTCTATATCTGATCATTTAAAAGAACTTGAAGTTGCAGAATTTATCTTTGTATTCTTTGTTTCTAGATTTTCAAGATCTAAATGTTTATCTTCTGACGTTATGATAAATAAATTCTTAAATGTTTCTTTGTTATAATTGATTTTCTCATATTTTCTGCTACCCATCATTTTATTCTAAAGGATCTAACAATTGCATTATCCTACCCTGCGAAAACACTTTTTAGAATTTGTTTGGTGATATCTAAATTTATAAAACAGACCCCATATCCCAATGAATGCATAAGTAATATTTCAACCATTTTTATAAAACAAACAATGTAGTCTATTTATTTAACTAGCCTAAGATCTAAAACCTGAAACAAAGTTAAATCTTACAGAGAGATCCCTCTCTGAAACTGGAAGGGCTAGATCCCAATTTCTAAGTGGTTGGATAAAGTTACTTTTGGTAAATTTCTTCTTCATCATGACAACCTATGGGAATTTACAGAGCGATAACATAGTGGCGACCATACAGGGGAATTGAACAAACTTTCCATCCCACGATTTCTTTTCCCTAGATAAAGAAAACTTTATTTCTTAACTAATAACAAAATCTAAACTCATAAAGAGATAATGTTCAGAGGTTGTTAAAGTTTTTGTATAAGTTAGTATAAAAGTTTCTAAAAATAAAATAAAAATTAAAAATTTTGGCTCCTAAAAGAGTTTTCACTAGATCTCATCCAGATCCAGAACTTGCGATAGAAATAGACAATCCCAAAAAATTACTCAGAAAGAAAAGAGTTGTAGAGGGTTCTGGGAGTCACAGTCCTCTCCATAGGTCCCCTTCTCTCCTAGAGAAGCTTGTTTCCCTTGAGGATCTTGATTTTGACATTTCTTTCGATCAAAGCCTTTTTAGAAAAAAATCCGACAACTTTGTAAGTGAAACAATCTTATATCAAACCATCCTACAACCTAGGACCCTTGAAATACTATCTCCCAGGGAAAACGTTGATCAAATATTTCTTTAGAAATTTGACAAGTTAGAAGATCTAGTAGCAAATCTTGATTAAGCCTTAGACAAATCCCACTTCCAACAGTCAGTCGAACTTTCTGCCTTGACTATTGTTGCATCTTCTGTTAAACCAAAACCAAGTCACTCTGTTCCTCCCAACCCTTCATCTTCCACAACTTCTGTCACCTCACCTCCAATCACATAGGTTGTCATCTAGCCTCCTCCACTAGTCATGGAAGCAAGATATGATCCATTGGTGTTGATCGCTCATTTACATGCCATGCCTCAAGACTATCAAACCAGACTTCCTCAGCTTGATGGTACCGGTCCTTTGAATGCACAACAACATGTTGAAAAAATGAATGATTATTTTGATTTGCAGGAAGTTGATGAGGATGATGTGCAGATGAGACTATTTGCACAGAGTCTAACTGGAGAAGTCAAAAAGTGGTTTAAAACCTTACACATTACTTCCATAACTGACATTGCTACTTTTCATCAAATTTTTCTTGACAGATGGGAGGTAAAGAAAAATCCTCTCCAGATCTTGTCAGAATATGAGAATATCAGAAGGAACCGAGGAGAGACAATGCAGGATTACTGCACTCGTTTCAACAATCTATACAATGCAATTCCAGCTTATATCAAACCACCAAAAGGTTTGGCATTAATAAAATTCCTCTATGGATTTGACGCTGACATGTCATATCAGCTAAGGGAAAGAAATTATGCTACTCTGGAAGACATGCATAAAAGTGTCGTAAGTGTAGAAGCAACTCTTTTGGCCAGAAGAGCCAGGTAACGGACAGAAAGAAGGGTCACGATCAAGGAAGAACCTTCCACTTCCTCATCATATGCTAAATTAGATTCCATAGCCAGAGCTATGGAAAGGATGATGGAAAGGCTTACTAAAGATGACAGAAATACACCCAGGGAAAACCAAGTTGCTCGTCATATTTGAAACCCAAACTTCAAAAGAAATCCTCCCTAGATCCGGTAGAGTGTTCCTAGAGATAAAATAGAACATAGGGGGCCTGATCAACATATCAGGTGACCTCTCCAAGAAAATTACGCTGATGAAGGTGAGGAGTTAATCGAAGAATTTGACGACACTCATATAAACCACATGGGTGTACATGATGATGAATCCATTTTTCTTACTCAGGAAGAGCATGAGCTTTTTCTCCTTTCATAAATAGAGGTAAATGAGGAAGCAGACGAAATAGAACAATAGGCCTTTGAAAATTCTATAATGGAGATCCACGGGTAGCATAACCTAAGGAGAAAGAAGACAAATGATAACCCTCCAAAGAAGGTCGCTAAAACAAAGAAGGCTACTGAAACAAAGAGAATAGTCAAAATCAAGAAAACCTTGAAAATTTCTCCCAAGCAAGTCCCTGAGAGGAATAATGTTGAACCTCCTACAAAAAGAAGCCCCAAAATTTTACAAAGATCAAATCAGACTAAATTTTCATCAACTAGTCAACCAAGTGCATCTTCCTATAGGAATCTGATGGATAAACTAGAAGTGCAGAGCTCAAGAAAATATTACACTATTTTCATCCTTGAGGGGTAAGTAGCTAAATTGAAGATTCCCATTCCCCTGTCCGAGCTGATGAGAAAGAATTCTTACAGGTCACAGGTAATTAAAGATCTAAGCATTGAACTAGAGATAGGTATGAACACCTTGAATGTTGGGTCAGCAAATTACTCGGACACGGTAAATATTGTTGACGATCAACCTGAGCTCCTTTTTGGCCCTGAAGTGGATGGTCAAATTGATAACGATTATGTTTTTCCTTTTTACATCAGCTTGATTATCCATGACTTGATCTTACACAACATTATCCTGGACTTAGGTGCCTCTCACAACTTGATGCCCAAAGTTGTGATGGAAAAGTTAGGACTTAAGGTCACCAGACCATGCAAGGATTTACACTCTTTTGATTCTAGCAAGGTCAAATGTATAGGGCTGATTAAAGACTTATGCATAACCTTGGCTCAAATCCCTGCGAAAAGTATGCTGATGGATATCGTAGTTGCAAATATTCCCTCGAAGTACGATATGTTTCTATCAATATATTGGGGAGATAATATGAAAGGAACCTTCTAGCTAGATATGTCCTATGCCACCATCTCGATTTTCGGACAACAGAGAAGATTGTACAGAGAAACCTTGATGAAGTATATGGTCAGCAGTCAGGAAAAGTTGCATAACTACCCACTGTACTCTGCCCAGTCTGATCTAGATTCTTTCATTATTTACAATGATGGTGACTTGGAGGAATAAATCTCTCAGTTGGAAGATGATACACCTGACTCGAAATAAGATAAAGCAGTCCCTAAGGTACGAAATACTGAAACTATGGAAAATGAGGAACTAGCAGCAGAATTTTGGAACATTGATTTTGATGGAGCTATGATAAAAAAAGGAGATAGAGCTGGAGTTTGGTTGTATAATCACAAAACAATATATTCATAGAATCATTCTTACAAACTAAATTTCCAATGCACTAACAACATAGCTGAGTACGAAGCTTTGATGCTCGGCCAGGAACTACTAAAGAAGGTTGGTTCCAAACAAATTATGGTAAGGGGTGATTTTGAATTGATTATTAAGCAAATTAAAGGTGAGTATGAAGATAAACATCCCAGACTCAGAGCTTACAAGAATGTTTTTTTGGATGCCTTTCAATGCTTTATTGAAATCGAATTGCAGGTAATTCCCAGGGGAGAAAACATACTTGCAAATGGGCTGGCTACATCAACATATACATGTAAAATTCCTTTCCATCCCACTCGCAAGTACACAATGGAGGTGAATTTCCAACCAACCGTTTCAGAAAACATCATATATTGGCAGGTATTTGGGAATGATGATCAAATTGAAGACTTCCTACAATGTAAAAATGATTTCGAATGTAGAAATATAGATTTAGAGAATGATGATGTTGATGTAAATAAATTTGTGTTTGAAAGTGGTAGTGTAAATACAGTAGATGTAGAGGAATTGAATGAAAATGAAGCTAATTCTTGTATTTTATAGTTGAAAAATAATGTGTTGCCTAGAGGCCTGGTTCCACTATAAGACTTGTTCGATTATAATGATGTAGCGAAAAAAACAAAAATTGAAGCCAGTGGTAAAGAGGTCGAAGAATGTAACATAGGAACACAAGAAAAACCCAAGATGATAAAACTTTCCAAGTCTCTACCCCCTAAGAAAAAACGTAAATACATTGAACTATTTAAGGAATATGTAGATGTGTTTGCTTGGGGTTATGAGGAATTAAAATATCTAGACACAAGTATCATACAACATCGTATTCCAATAGAAGAAGAACACAAACCTTTCAGGAAGAAACTTAGGAGAATCATTCCCAAGTTTCTTCCCCTGATAGAGAAAGAAATCAAAAAAATGTATGATGCAAAAATTATAGTCCCCTTGAGATTTTCCAAATGGGTTTCCAAGGTGGTTCCTACAAGGAAGAAAACTGGCGAAATCAGACTTTGCATAGATTTCAGAAATCTGAACAAGTTTTCCCTTAAAGACAATTACCCTTTACCTAAGATGGACCACATCTTACATAAGGTAGTTGGGGCCAGTAGGATCTCCTTACTAGACTGTTTCTCAGATTACAACCAAGTACTCGTCCACCCATATGACTAGGAGAAAAAAACATTCACCACACCTTGGGGAACTTTCATTTATGTGAAAATGCCCTTTGTTCTGGATGAACTTGGAATATTTATAGTCATATATTTGGATTCTATGACTGTCTACTTCCAATCTGACGAAGAACACTTGCAACATCTTAGA
Source organism: Picea engelmannii (assembly GCA_009831015.1). Lineage (NCBI taxonomy): Eukaryota > Viridiplantae > Streptophyta > Pinopsida > Pinales > Pinaceae > Picea > Picea engelmannii. The sequence goes on from ML794059.1 coordinate 407,009, forward strand.
CGCATGTTTGAGAAGTGAAGAAAGTTCAGGATTTCATTAAACCTCAAGAAGTCTCTTTTCGGTTTAGAGGAAGGAAAGTTGTCGCGACACATAATCTCTAAAGATGGAATTAAAATAGATCCCAGCAAAATAAAAGCCATCCAGAAAGTGGAACACCCTAGGAACATCAAAGAACTACAATCATTCATTGGCAAAATATATTTCCTCAAAAGATTCATTACCAACTTGGCTGAACTTCTTAGAAACATCACAAATATGTTGAAAAAAGACACAAAAATCACATGGAACACCGAGTCCAAACAGTCATTTGAACATGTGAAACATGCACTCAGCGAAGCCCTAGTTTTGATTAGTCTAGACTACACAAAAGACTTTTACCTTTTCTCCTTCTCTTCTGAACACTCCATCACAATAGTACTATTGCAGAAAAACAACGAAGGGTACGAACAACCCATAACATTTTTCAACAAATCTTTGAGATATTTTTCTTTGAGCTACAACATAATGGAGAAGCAAGATTTTTCCCTGGTAAAGTCCATAAAATATTTCAGAGTCTATATTATTCATTCTCACACAATTGCATATGTTCTAAACAAAGTGGTAAAGGATATCCTGACTCGGCATAATCCAAATGGTAGGAGAGGAAAATGGATTGCGGTTATTCTAGAATATGACATCGAAATAAGACCCACTAAAATGATCAAAGGTCAAGGTTTGGCCAAACTAATGGATGAATCTAATTTTCATTCTCTAGACATTAATTTTTTGGCTACAGTCAATTTGCAGGAAGATCAGGTAACTCCAAATGTAAAAGAGGTATTCTTAAACTCTCCTTGGTACGCAGACCTCATTTTTGTACTTCATAACGTACAAGGTCCTCCTGGTTTGACTAAGACCAAAGCTAGATTTATCAAACTGAAAGCATTGAAATTTTGTATTCTAGAAGGTAATATTTATTGGAAAGATCCTGGTGGTATCTTGCTTAATTTCTTGTTAAAAGATGAAGCTGACAAATTTATACAGGATTTCCATGTAGGAGACTATGGTGGGAATCTGATCTGGAAGACCACAACTAACAATATTCTGAGAGCTAGTTTCTACTGGCCTACATTGTTTGCTGATGTTCATCAGAAAGTTACATCTTTTCATAAATGCCAGGTTATCAAAGGTAAAAGGATGTCGTTGCCTCTCCCCATGAAATCCATCTCAGTTGAAGCACCTTTCCAACAATGGGGTTTAGACTTTATTGGAGAAATACATCCGTCCTCCTCAGGCCAAGACAAGTGGATCCTCACAGCCACAGACTACTTCACGAAGTGGATCGAGGTTGTGCCATGTAGACAATATACTAACTCTATTATCATTAAATTTTTAGAAACTAATATCTTGTCTCATTTTAGATGCCACAAAAAAATTATAGCTGACAATATAGTGACTTTTCGATCCAAAAGACTCATAGAATTTTGCAGCCAATACCACATTACTTTGGGATACTCAACAACTTATTATCCTCAAGGAAATGGGTTGGTTGAGTCCTCAAACAAGAGTTTGGTGAACATCCTCGGGAAAACACTGCAAGAAAATAGGAAATCATGGCATAATAAGTTGGTTTTCTTTCTCTGGGTTGACAAAATAAGTACCAAAAGATCAATTGGCATGTCTCCATACCAATTGGTGTACGGTACTGAAGTAGTTTTTCCCCTTTCCTTAGGAGTCCCTGTCATGAAACTATTGCAGGAAGCACAAGTAGAGCCAAATGATGTCCAAAGGAGAATAAATCAAATGATTCATTTAATTCAGTCCAAGGAAGAGGTATACAAAAAGACTCAAGACATCCAACAGAACATCAAAAAGATTTTTGACAGAAGGACTAACGAAGATGATTTTGAGTTAGGTGACTTTGTTCTGAAATGGGAATCCAGTAATGAGGATAAGGGTAAACATGGAAAATTTGATAGCTTCTGGAAAGGCCCTTACATCATTCAAGAACTTAGAGGAAAAAACACATTTTTTCTCAAAAACAACGATGGAACAGACCTGACAGGTGGATCTGTGAATGGCCAGATGCTGAAGCATTATTTTCCACCCCAATAGAAATATCACCAATCCATTTCCATTGTACATACCATTTATTTACATTTAGGTTGTGTGTAGGTGTTGTTGATAAGATGGTTGAAGCCCGCAGAGACAACCCTAAACCCCTGACGAGTGCCACCAAGTTCTTAAATAAAAACAAATTAGATAACAGAAATAAGCAATGGTGAAAACCCTTTACAGACATCAGGAAGCAGGTTCTTGGCACCTCGCAAGGAGAGCACCATCCCCAGGTGGAGCCACTATTATAACCCTATAATTCATAGGATCAACTGGTGACTAGAAATTTTTACTCTTGATGTAGTTTGGTTGTAAATAATAATTCATTTTTTGCAAATTATTTTCAAAAAGAAAGAAAAGAAAAAGAAAGAAAAATAAAGAAAAAAGAATAAAAAAAAATAAAAGAAAAGAATAAAAGAGGGCATAAAATAAAATGATATGACCCCATGAAATAATGATGACTTGATCCATACAGTTCAATCATGGTTAAGTCTTTTTGAATTTATGTTGATAGGCTTAGTGAATAAGACTTGTCTAAACTGTTTAATCTTAGCCAAGTAGATAGGTTAGTTAGCGAATAAATTTGATCAAATTGTTTAAAATTGGTCAAATAGCCCCAGGGTAGAGGAATTTCTTGGCCCAACAGTCTAATCTAGGATATATGTGTAGGTAGGTAGGATAGGACATAGACTAGCCAATTTTTCCTTCAATAAAACATGCATAATTTTCGATGCAAATTCACGATTTTGATGTTTGAAGTGTGTTTCCTAACCCCATGGTGACAAAATGTAAGGGAATACACACAAAAAACCCACAAAATAGCAATATCCTAAGTTTTAGCTGAGCATTTTGATTCGCACCCGGAAATTAAAGAGTGCACATAGATCTACGGTTGATCTAATGGCGCTTAGATCTATGGCTGACAAGAAACTATGTACCCCCATGATAGTTATATCTTTAATGGTGGTGGGGGGAGTCTGATATGGAGATTAAAGAGGGTACATAGATCTACAGTTGATCTAGTGGTGCTTAGATCTATGGCTGACAAGAAATTCTAGACCCCCCCCCACCATTCTTTCTTTAATGGTGGGGGGGGGGAATCCGATATGGTGGTATTTCTAGGTGGCCCCCATCCTAACGTGGCCCAAATCCATGATGTCATACCCCCCTCTCTCTAAATAGGTTACTTCCTACCTCCCCCTCTGATATACCACCATACCATATTTTCTATACCACCACTGCCTCATGAAATCACACTCCACTTACTCGTTGTCTCGTGATGTCACATTCCACTCCCACTTATCACTGGTCATATCCCATTACACTGTCAATGTACGTCATTCGCCATTCACCCACCACATGTAATTCCCTCCCACTCATTAACCTCCACGTCACCCTCACACACCCTTAACTTGTCACTGACCCATCTCCTCATTCCTAGATATCTGTTAGCAAATTAATACAGGCTAACATATCTATTAGATTCTTGACCTGTCCCCTGCACCCAACAAATACCCATTTTCCCAAATCTAATCTCCTTCCTCCACCATTTTCGCACTGCTCACACTCTCTGCACACTAGAAGCTCATTTTCCTCATTGTTTCAGTCAGTGACCTAGCCATAGCCATTACCCGCTAATGTTTTTTGTTTAAAATTACAGGTACCTATTGAAGTGATGGTGCCAAAGTCCAAACAGTTAGAAATTGAGGAAAATCCTTTCCTACCACCTCCCGTCGATCTCGACCAGATCCCTTTGGCTGAAAAAGATTACCTCATCTCCGAGCCAAGATGTGATTTCAAATTCGTTGAGCTATATTCATGTGTTAGAGACATTTTCCTAGACCAGAATGATGAGATTGGACTCTGGGAATCCAATCTTCCACTATACATGTTTCCCCACATTCACCATTTCCCTGAATTCACCCTCAAGTTCCAAGCACATTACCTTCCCGAGCATAGAACTATCGTTTCATCCTCCAAAGAGACCCTGTTTGCTATCACATCCAAATTCATTGACCAGATGCTTCAAATAACTAGAGCCAAAGCCTTCTCTCCTTTAGCTCTTGAGGTCCTAACCGACATATATCAAAAGTTTTTTTTTTCCGTAGAGAGCACAGATCTTCAAACTATTCCTCCCTAAGAACGTCCCAATACCCAAAACCAATCCCCCTTGTTGATCATCGATTTTCTCGGTAAAAGGAAATCAAATCATTTCTTACCTCTGCAGGCTACCTGGATACTAATCAAATGAATGGGTATATGAGCCGATATTGGGTTACCTATCTATATTTTCCACCGAGGGAAGTACTACAGTGCAGTTCGACTACAATGTTTTCCTGGTTGACAATATTCACAATCAGTTGTTCAAGTTTCCCACAGAAGGCATGTTCTGGTACTCCACAATACTGGCGTACATGTGCGTGTTCTATCAAGAAGATAAGTTCCTTTTCCCCATGCAGAAGCTGGACCAAGATGAAAAGCCACAACCTGTCACTTCCTAGACTTCATTACTAAGAAGGAACTCAACAAAGTTCAATTTCAAGCAATTCATAGATCTGTTTTACCACCCAGTGGTAAGTATGCTCAGTGGTAGGCAAGAGAAGAGAATAAATGAAGATATCCAAAGAATTCTACACCTCTTGGACCTCGCCAAGATGAGAGACTTGTATCTGTATCAGAATCACACTGAGATCAAAGTATATGGATGTGAGTTAGCTCCCTATAAGCTGCCCAAATACTTGCATGTTATAATATTCGCCTTGGAGTACATTAGGCAAATGATCAATTCAGACAATATACATTTTGTATCCTTGAAGAAGAAACAACAACTGAGAATTAAAGGCCAGATAGGATCCTTTATTTGTAACAGTCAAGTTGTCGGGGAAGCGACAAACAAACTACTCAAGGAAATGAAATTTGACATCATTTTCCCTTGGCACTATGATCTGTGTGGGATTATTGCAGAAATGAGATTCAAGAATAAAAGTTCCCCATACACTCATGTGCGCAAACCAGAGATCGAGAAGTTTATGAACCAATGAGAGTGGGAGGTGAACACTCTGAAAGAAGTAGAATAACAATGTTCTTCAGACATTATTTCACAAACCACTACTCCACAGGTACCAAAGGAGAAAATACCCAGAAAGGATATCGCCCTTTCAATCACTGAAGTCTCAGCTGAGGATTTTTGGGTATACAAGAAAAGGCCAAAAACTAATCATACAACTAACAATTCTAGCAAAGAAAGGACGCAGTACACTACAGTTATGCAAGGATATCATTCGCCTCCTATCTCAAGAAGCCAACAGATCATGTCTACTTCTTCATCCAAGAAGCGGACTGACAACTCACTGATCAACCAACCAACTCAAGGTGTTGCAAAGTTGAGTATTTTTTAGAAATACGATATAATTAATAAGAAAAATGAGAGTCTGTTCTCACTGATCAACTAGCCAACTAACAATTATATTCAATTCTGGAAACAAACATCAACAACACAACATAGGCTTCTCTCTTCTTTCGACACAGAGAAGGGGAGAATGTACATGGTATTTCTGCATGCACAAGTACCTCATCCAAAGGAAATCACTAAGTACAAAATATCAACACTTGAATTTGATGCTAAGGCTATACATCCATCTGATCAGATGGATATGCAGAGGAAGACTAGAGAATTTTTTTTCTCAACATTGGCCAATGCTTCCACTACTGCTGCAAAATTACAGGTTTCTGTGAACAATGTTCAGAATCAATTAAAAATGGAGAAGGTGTCATCTTTTTCAAAGGATAACAAGATTAAGTCTTTAGAAGAATTGGTGCTCAAAATTTGGTATGACCCCTCAAATGTGAAAGCAACTGAGAATATGCTCAATAAAAATAATGCTGACATAAAATCTCTGAGAAATCAACTAAAACTACCAGCTACAGAAGACTCACATGCCAAAGATGTGGTTGAGACAGAAGGTGAGAAGGAAGAGATGCTAAAGTTGATCATGGAACAAAATGCACAAATAAAAGTGATGGAAGAAGAGATAGAAAGGTTAGTAAAGGAGAAGGAACAAGAAACACCTATGGAGATCATCCCACTAACTGCAGTTCCCCTCACAAGAGTTAGCACACCAACATCATTAGCAACCACCGCCGCATAACTTTCATCAGCTGCCCCAGTGACAAGTTCAGGGACATCTGAAGCTTTAGAAACATCAATGTAGAATATGACTTTACAAGGAACGAAAATCAAAAGATTGGAACAAGAGATAGAGAATCTCCATAAGCTAAAAGCTTCTTTACAATCCAGTTACAATACAGAGAGACACGCATCATAAAAACTAAAGCAGGAGACTCAACAGCTGTAGAAGCAGACAGTTGTGAGAAAAACACTGGCAGAAGATAAAGAGAACATTTGGATGGATATCTCAAAATCCATAAATGAAATCTGGCCCATGGTGCAAATCATGTTCGAGCAACATGAATTGGTGTTAAGGAGAAAGAAATCCATCGACATTATCAAGGGAGAGTTGGGAGAAATTCCCACAAAAGAAAATGAAATCATCAGGTTTCTCAATTCAAAAAGTAAAGAAGAGATGGAAAACCCGAAGATTGAGGATAGGACAGAGACTATCCTTGAGGTGAAGAGAGATCTGAACAAAAGAGGATTGATGTTGCAATTGGAGGAGAAATCCCATATCATGGATATCAGAGTTCATGGATTCTTAAGCAAGATCGATGCCTTACAGAGGAAAGGTCTTCCTAGTTTACTAGTTCTAAATGACAAGTTGATGACACTTTTTGACTACAAGAAAAATATTCCCATGGTGTCAAAGGAAAACTCCAAATTCTCAGGGATACAAGAAAGCATAACAGGAAAGGCATTCCTAGAAAATCTATAGTTGGATCTCAATATCCAACATGAAATCAAGTACATTTTTATCTCCAAGCCAACTTTTTCCAAATATACCGAGATGGATGAAATCTACCCCAAGCTACTAAAAGTCACCATCCCCAATCAACAAATATGGGAAGATTTGTGCGAATTGATCAACTAAAGATGAGGTGGACGTACAAGTCAACATGCAGGACAGTCAAGGTCAAGTTGATGACTCGCCAACAACTTTCCCCAAAATCAACATGGAGAATTCAACAGATCATAAGTAGTTCCTATAATTTTGTATTTTGTTATCTAGTTAGTTAGCATGAGATTTTGCCACGTCCTGATCATTAATGACAAGATCGATTGTAATATTTTCTATACATACTTTAAATTTCGAAGTAATGAGGGTTGATCTTTACCCCCAAGCAAGCTGTGGGCACTGTAATCTTTCTCAAGAGATTTTAACAGTAATAAATGGACATTTCACAGGATTCATGCATGTTAACTGTTGGTGATGTTTTCTTCTCCTTGTTGGATGGTTTTTCTATCTTCATAATCATTTATGTTTTCTATATCTGATCATTTAAAATAATTTCAAGTAGCAGAATTTATCTTTGTATACTCTGTTTCTGGATTTTAAAGATCTAAATGTTTATCTTCTGACGTTATGACAAAAAAATTCTTAAATGCTTCTTTGTTATAATTGATTTTCTCATATTTTCTGCTACCCATCGTTTTATTCTAAAGAATCTAACAGTTTCATTATCCTGCCTTGCGAAAACACCTTGTAAAATCTGGTTGGTGATCTCTAACTTTTTAAAATAGACCCCATAGCCCAATGAATGTGTATGTAATATTTCAGCCATTTTTATAAAATAAACAACACAATCTATTTATTTAACTACACTAATATCTAAGACTTGAAACAAAGTTAAATATTACAGAGAGATCCCTCTCTAAAACTAGAAGGGCTAGATCCCATTTTTGAAGTGGTTGGATAAAGTTACCTCTGGTAAATTTCTTCTTCATCATGAAAACCTCTAGGAATTTACAAATTGATAAGAGAGATGACATGTGGAAAACATCAAGTGTGTTCACATCACCCTAGGTAACATCAACAGGCCATGTCACTCCAACACTCTGTGACTTTGGAACTTCGGGATTCGAAGAATCTTAAAGCACAACACTTCAATTCCTCTGAACACAAAACTGGAAAACCCTTAAAGGTTTCAAGAATGAATGGTCCATGCTCCTGGATAAGATCAATGATTGATAGGATCTCCAGGACTCTGGGATTCAGAGGATTTCTCAACACAACACAACATTTCCCTCAAATTTCAAATCTCTGAACTTCTGGATTCTTATCAACAAGCACACACCAGAGGGGTGCTACGTGTCAAAAATAGAGAGATGACACATGGCCCAATATATGGGAGACCCATGTCAAGTTCTAATTATCTCAAAAGGTGTGTGAAAATCCTTAAACAAGATGACACATGGCATGCTTAGAGTGGTTCCATGTAACACTAGGTGATGTCATCATGCCACATCACCCGATGCTCTAGGACTTTAGGACTTCGGGGTTTGTCTTGCCTGAATAGTTCAAAACTCTTATAGGTCGAACTTTTGGATAAGTGTTCCCTGGAGCTTCAAGACTCTAGCACTCCAAGAGTTTGGAACTTTTGGCTTCAGAATATTTTGTTTTTGAACACCACCCCACCCCAAATTGTCGAACGTCCAAATTCTAAAGGCTTGCTAATCTTTGGACACATGTCCCCGAACATGAACAATCCATATTAGTTCAGGACTTCGAGACTTTGGGGAGAACTCCACTCCATGCAACCACAACCAGATTTTCTTGAATGCTGAATTTCCGAACCACTTTGAGGATTCAATGGTCTACCTTTACCCAAATGATCTATGGTGTAGATTCGCTACGGGACTTCAGGGCTTCGAGCATTTTTCCTCCTTTTGTAAAAACCTTAAATATTGCCGAGGAAATGAAGTCCAAAGGAATTGAAGGATTTATCGTTGCTCTCCTTTTCCCATATCTGACAACTGTGAAAGATTCAGACATTTCCCGAATAGATCCTTCGGCCATTGCAGTTTCCTAATGATCCAAAAAGGATCCAGGAAGGCCTAAAAATAAAATTTCTCAAAATCAGATGAAACTAGCGCTATTGCATCGAGCTCATCTCATCGATTCTGAACATATACTTTTTTCTAAAAATGGACTCTGCATGGCGAAGTTATCACAATTTGAAGTTCAGGTCAAACTGGAAAAAAGTCAAAGTCAAAGTCAATAGTTTATATTGCTGACATTAGTAGTATGTCAACAGGACAGGTGGAAGATGATGTCAGCATGAAATCATGATGACATCAGCAGGACACATGGAAACACTAGGGTGTTCCATGTGGCACTCATTTTTGGCATTTTTAGGGGTTGATTTGGACCAATAAAAAATTGGCATGTGGAATTGTATGAAAGAGACACGTGGTAGTACGTATGTGATGTGGCACCAGTGCTAGCATGACATGTGGCCAGTACAACATTTCGTACATGACATGGCACTAGTGGTAACATGACATGTGGTTGGTACGCTAGTGACATGGAAATATCCATTTGAGACACGTGGCAAGTATCGAAATGACATGGCAGGTATGACAGTATTGATTCGACAGTTGAATGTTTAGTGATTGGAATGATGCATCAATAGTATGAACCAATCACAAGGTGACACGTGGACCAATCATAGGGTGCCATGTGGCACCCCAGATTTGGACAATGTTGGTTGGGTAAAAGAAATTGTTACACCTCTAGAGGATTCAAACCCCCAACCTCTAGGTGAGGCAACAGACTACAACAAGAGCATTAACGAACCAAGCTATGCATAGTTCATGTTAACCATATGGCACGTATTGCTTTTGTTGTGAAGTGGTGCATGCATTTTTGGATAAGCCTCGATTAGAGGGGGGTAGTGCATGGCCACATGGAGACCCACGCGACCAAGAGCTCGAAGAAAGGGGAATAGTGCATATTTTTTCGCAATGTGGGTTTTCCAACTTATTATTTGAGGATTTTAATATTTTATGCTGATTTTCATGGTTTTTTGGCCATATATTAGTGTATGTTGGCCTGAATTGAGTGTCACAAGAGGTGGGTTGTTGGGATTTGAGCGCTCTACCTCATCGTTATATAAACCAAGACATTGTGGAGTTTAAGCAAGCAACAAGTATGTTGGAGAGAATTGGAGAAGAATTTTTGAAGGCCAAGTTGTGGAGAAAGGTGGACGATCTCAAAGATTATGTGGGGACGTCATACATCCTTGAGTATTGAAGCCCTCCCATATTGCCAAGTTGTGGAGTGAAGCCAAAAGAGTAGTTGATCTTCAGAGGAAATTTTCGGGAGTTATACTCCACCTTTTTTAGTTCCATCTATTGTGTCAGATTCTTGAGACAGAGAAGAGTACAAATGAGTCAGTCGAAGACCTAAATGATGTAATTTTGATGTATATTTTAAGCATTGAATTTTAATAGAGAAGCCTTCCCCACTAAAGAAAAAGGCCTGGAGACGTAGGCTAATTTTCCAAACTCTGTTATCAACTTCCGATGTTCTATTTTATTGATGGTTTTCTTCTTTGCATTATCTCTTATTTCTATTAATTATTTAAGTTTTTATCGCTTATAAATTCATATACATTATCAGAAAAGGTCTTGATAAAATCGAAGTCAGAGTGTAAATTGCTAAGAAAGGATTTTAGATCCAATGGTATCAGAGAAGGTTGACTATTGCAGGAATTGTGAATAAGCATGGGGAAAATCTTGAAGAGAGATAGAATCTAGGAACTCGAGGAGATCAATCAATAGATTCAACGAGAAATTTCCGAGATGAGAATATTGGTGAAAATCCTTGAGAACGACAGGGAAAGGATGTGAACAATGGTGTTAGCAACAGAAGAAAGGCCAGTTGGAAGAATTCCTTCTATTAGAAGCCCAAGTGCTGAAAAGGATGATGAAACTCATCTGTTTCATAGGCAATCAGATGAGGAGGATTTGTATACTCATGCTACTCCAGTTGAGGATAAGTTAGTATAGGAGGCCATCGACAAATTTTCCTCACCAACAGAAAGTACTCAATATACTCCAGCTTCTCCTGTAGCAAATTAGGAATTGGAGTCAGGCAATTAGGATATTGTCGTGTTTGAAAAGTATACCAAAGGAATTGGTATGAATATTTTATCCAAGTTTGGATACATGAAAGGAAAATGTCTTGGGAAACATGGCCAAAGGAAGAGCTAATCCCAACGAGGTGCGAGAATGACCACTCCATGAAGGATCGGGTTATGCAGAAGAGTCTACTCATGATAACAATCCAGTGGTTTTTTGTACACATTGTCGAAAGTTCAGACATGATGCTGACCATTATTGGGAGAGGAATATAGAACTAAGAACAACATGGATTCAAACTCATAGAGGAAAGAAAGAAGCTCAAGACAACAGTGACATGAACAGTGTGTCGCAAAAGAAAGGTAAAATGGGCAAAAGGTATAAATCTCCTTCATTTAACTTTAATGATGAACATGCTAGGGTCATGGAACTTATAAGATGAACAATTCCATGAAAAATTTGTGGCATTCATAACCATTGTGTTGCAGTATGCTGGAAGAAAAAGGTATATGAAAAGAAGATCATGGCGACAAGGATTATGACAAGACAAGATGATGCAACATTGCAGGTAAAAACGAAACTGCCTGCGAATTTAGCACAGCCAAGACAAGAGTCACGGAATCCAATATGGATCCAACTTAGTTAGGGAAAGGCTTCATCAAATTCGTTCAAGCAAAAAATTATTGCCCACATTGTAAGGGGAATGTGCATTATGAAGATAGTTGTTGGAAGATGCATCTAGAGTTGAGATGCTCCAAAAATCCTGAAGGGCCAGAGAAGAAGAAGGATGTTGCAGAAGAGAAGAAGAACGACCACGAAACTCCATCAGTAGCATATACGTCATATTATTGGAACTAGGAATATTTTATGCCCCACATGTAAATATTTCATCGAGCCAATGTCTAGTCTACTTGATGTAATAAAACTGATTTGATTTATGAAATCACTTATTGAGTCTAGTTAATGTTTTGTTGAGTCTAGACTATTTGTTGTTAGTTTATTGATGTAATGTTGTATTCAATTGATTTTGTTGGAATAGGCGCAGATCCAAGGTTCAATGCTCAAGAGCACACCAACAAAGCCCTAACTACCGACCCTTTCGGCAACACTTGCGAAGAAGATGAAATCTCACCCGAGGTAGAGGCTTGGGTGGTTGCAAGATTCAGGTGTCTGCAACCTTAGCTGGGACACAGATCTATGATTATCTTTCTTACAATGCACTAAGCATCAGTTTTTCCTTAACATACATTCATTAATACACTTCACGAAAGGCACAAAGAATCACAGTGAATACTTATACTAAGAATGATTCAGTAATTATTCATAAAAATATAAGTTAGATTCTACAGATCAAGCACTAAGCATCTCATATATCAGATCTAATGTTCATTCATTCATCAACAACACAGAGCATAACTAGATCTACTTAATCACATCAAGCACTTAGCCAAGAAAGAGATAAACACATAAGAGTGAAGCACAAAGCACTATACACACAGTTACTGTGGTTCACCCCAACTCCGGGGCTACATCCACAAAGTCTTCTTTATATTATCTTGGTCAAGTAGTTACAACACAGAGCTTCAATGACCCTTACTTTGCACAGCACAGAAGATCTATGAAACTTGCTAGATCCTTCTTCCTTTCTCTTCAGCATCAGATTATAATGACTTTCACTTATCTCTCTGATATCATGCACAAAGCACTCTAAGATACATCCGATCACACAGATCCAGTTACTAGCACTAAGCTTTCATTCATACATCACATAGATGCACTACATTAGTATATTGTCCTATATTACTATCTACATTTCTTATTTATAGACTACAAAATGGGCCTAAACGTGGGTAAACCCATGGGCCTACATCCCTTTCCCATTACATCAACCCAAAACCCTAAAATGGACCCCGAAATAGGTCTTGCTTCCTTATTTTCTGCTTCACATTGCGCTCCTTCCTTGGCAAGCTGTCATAGTCCCAAAAGTGGTCAAATATGATCAAGTACTCTTCAAAACTTTGTCAAGGGCCAACAATCCCCCAACACTCATTTGTGACTTGTCCCGAGTCACCCAGGTCTAACCAATTCCTCTTTGAATTACTTGAGCTTGGCTTGAGATGCTTTGACCTGCTGTAGTGCGACAACCTCTTATTCAGTAAGTTCTTGGATTATTGTGTCATTAAGCAGTCCTTCCAGGCATTGTTCTACAGTGATGACACCCTATTTGATTTCATCTCCCTAGCTTTCAAGTTCGGTGAACGGTTGGCATGCCTTCTCTTGGAGTGGTTGCAGTCATTGAGAGACTTCTGTTACTTTACTTTTCAGCGTGTGTACTTGTTGTTTGGTTGTGCGTTGCTCTGTGAACATATTCATTATTTCGACTAGGGCCATGAACTTCAGTTTCACTTGTAGCACATCTACATGCTTCTTTTCTTCATGGAGTTGTGCCTCCAATGTCTGTAATTATGGATTCTCTGCGAGTGTTTCATAGGTTTGGGCACTTCTGGTTCTTAGTTGCCTACATTTCGAAGCCAAATTTTTTAATCAGTCGATTGTGCTTTGAGAAGTGACCTCTCTTAGATGTCTTATCTCTTAGGGTCTCTCAGGCATGGTGCGGAGCTCTAGAGATGTGATGCACTGTTGAAGTTGCTAGATTACTTCTTCCAGTTGGGTCACCTGCTGTGGAAGACGATCTTCCATCTTTACTTCTATGATCGTCACAAAGCGCAGTGCCTTGTGAACTCTTTCTTGTGTTTCAAGTTGCTCTATTGTAACTGGGCTTTGTCCTCCTCCCATTTCTCTTGTAAGGCAAGATGCTCCTATTCTGTATTTCTTCATTTCACTTCATGTGTGCTCTATTCTTGCGCCAAATCTTGGGTGGCTTGCACTATGTCTTCTTGAGATGGTTGAAGGTGAGCTTCGAATTTATCAATGATTTGGCATAACTATGTGGTCTCATCGTATGTTCCTGATATTTCCATTGTTAACGATGCCGTAGAAACTGCTTGGCTGGACTGAAGTTCCTACTGTGCTTCTTTGAATTCTCCCGTGATCCAGCGGAATAGCTCCTTCTTCTTTGTTTCTTGCTTTTCCGTGAGCTCTAATGAAACATCATTCAGCATGGGAATTAAGAAGTCAAAATCATCTAGGGTAAGTGTAGTCTTAAGCGTGGTCTGGGTGGCCTTAGTTTTCTTTCTGGATGAGGGCCTCGGTGGGGTAATATTCCTTTTCTTGGAGGGATCTTCCTCATCCCTAGGCGGGGTAGCCTCATCTTTTCTCTATTCAACTTCTGTGCCCCCTAGTTCTTCATCATCACCTACCTTTGTAGGTGAGAGCGAAGCAGTCTTCGTGGATGTGCTGTGGATATCTTGAACTTCCACATCCTTCTTAGTCTTGCGCGGTCCTGGTGTATCCAGCATACTTTCAGGGATATCTACGTCGGACATCTCTACGGGGTCTATTGCAACAAGGAGGTATGTTGACCATTCCTTGGTAATCGCCTCCAAGTCATCTTCTATCAACTTGTAATATGACTGGAGTTGTTGTTTGTGCTCGTCTACGTGTGTTGTGATGTAGGTGAAGTGATGATCCATGTTGAATTTCATCAAAGTTCAAAACCTATGAAGAGTGTTGGGTGTAATGCGCAGTGTAGACTGAATGGAATTCCTCAACTCAATTTAGTACACATGGAAGACGACATTGGACTGCCACTATTTGTTCATGTCATTGGAGTACCACAGCGTACAGAACTTTGTGAACAGGGGTTCAAAGGGTTTGATCTCCGAAAATGTGGCTCCCTCGGGTAGTTCCTACATGATGAAGGTGATGAGTATGAGCAACCCGCTAAAGTGGAACTCATACCCTTGGTCCTGCGCTTTTCTACAGTCAAGCTCTAGTTAATTTATAAGGTATTTTGCCCAGTTCATTTGTTGTCCCTCTGTGCACTTCCCTATGAGGTCAACTACAAATCTGTTCACCTGTGTAGGTCTTCTTTTTTGGACTAACTTACCTACGATGAGCTGGAAACCAAAGCGTAATGCTACATTCTCAATGGAGGCTACCTTGTAACCTCATGTGCCTTTCTCTAGATCACCATATGTGTCTTTTATTTGTTGAATGAGAGCATGATCTGTGGTCATTCCAGGGTAAAATTCCTGCGGGTCAGGGCCCTGCATGATTAGCCTAGTGATCCGATTGATCATAATCGGATCCACGGTGATGCAGAGGTCCAACCATAGGTATCCTCCGTGGTAGTAGGACAACAACAGTCGAACATAGGAATTTACTTCTTGATGCCTCCCAAAATGTGGAATCTTGATTACGTTGAGGAGGGTTGACTACGCAAGGTTATGGGTCCATTGTTGTGGTACAATCTTGGGGTTATTTCCTTTTGTAATAGTCAAATACTTGTGCAGGGCTAGCATACTATAAACCTTGCTATCTATAAGGTTAAAATCACTAAATTTCAGTGCGGTGAGCTTCTCCTTCTCAGCATGAACTGCACGCACCCCTTTCAATAAGTACGCGGTGACTACAGCATAGTCGAAGTCTCTGGGTACAGTGTCTCGATTCACTGGTCTGATTAGTGGTGGGATATATTTAGGAATGATTCTTGGGATCATATTCACAGTGGAAAAGTCATTTCCGAGCTTAGATCGTATTTCTAGTGGTGATCGGGATGGTCCTGCTCGAGCAGTGGATGGGGAAGCTAGCAATGCGCTCGAGGACAATGCCTTTACACCTGTAGACATTCTGCATTCTGACATGACTCTCTCAGCCATTAATCAATTAGAACTTCTTCAACAATTTTCTCAGCAGTGCTGAGCTCGTCCGACATACAAACTTGGGTCAGTTGGCTCGGGTGCAAAAGGAATTCAGAGACGACAGTGAATTGTAAGGCAATGATCTCAAGGTAAATAAATCTCAGGGTTCGTGCTCAAATTTTCAGTTAGAAAAAAGTATTCTTAGTGCGTGGTGTGACAGGTTAAGTAGGCAATCTCAACAATGGTCTTCTTGCAACGAACATGGGGCCTTCATTAACTCCGTTCTATCCATTCTAGTGCTATCCAATAGTCTAGTGGCAACCCATAACTAATTTTTGATCCGTTCGGAGCAGTAGTATAATGGGTATATTGATTCCAACAACTATATTTCTTCGTCATGGTGAAGTACTCTATGTCATTGTTCTGATATCTCGACGAATCTCCAATTCTGCAATTCTTCTTGCTGCAAAGTGTCCTCTAGAATCTCTTGTAACCTTACAGTATTGGCCCTTTTCTTTCTTAACTTCCTATCCTTCGTCCCAATTAGGTTCATCTCAGTAATGCTTTTACCATTCTGATGTTTATCTTCTATGGTATTAGTTACTTAGCGCTATCGAAAATATTTCTTAGGGTTCCTTGATAACACTTCTTCTGTATCAAAAATAGGTAACTCAATCTTCTGTGGATCCTCAAGTGTTATCTTAGCTTCGACATTGGAGGTACTAATATTAAATATCTGTGATCTTCTCTTCTTTTCTTCAATCAAGTGCGTGATCCTTCTGGTCATAAACTCTTTTAACTCTTGCTTCTTATGTTCCAAAACTTTTTCTTCTTCTCTTCGTCTGGCCTGTTCTCTATCAATCCAGGGTTTTCCTATGACCATGGTAAATGAGGCGTTGTCTTCAAAAAATTTAATGATCTCAAACGCTTCCTCTGTCAAAGTTCCATTGAAAGTATTAGGTATCTGGGCGAGCCTTCCACATAGGTTTACTAGCTTTCCTCTGAAGAATCTTGTTCCTCCTAGGGAAGGGATCATAGTAGGCTTTCCTATAGCTTCCTAAGTTCTTTCTGGCATAATGTTCACTTGCGTTTCTTCATCAAGATTATAGTCAATGTCAAAGTCCCCTCTTCTTACTTCGATTTTCTCCTTTTCTTTGAAGATCTCTTATAGCCTAACATGTCGGTGGTCATTGAAGGTATCTTTCATCTGTAGAAATATCTTTTTTGGTTCTTTCTGGGTTTCTTCTATAATCTTGGTCTCTTGATCTCCCCCAGGGTTTTCTTGTTCCATATTCAACTTCTCAATCCTAGAAATCATTCTAGGGAAATCCAATACTTCATGGTCCATAGCCTTACAACAGAGGCAACTAGGTCTTCTCCTAGGGAATTCTTTAGCAAGATGTCTCGGTCATATGAAACTATAACTGAGGGTTAATCCTCTCATACATTTAGATGTTCCCCAACTCCTTTTGTACTGCACACTAGGATCATGGTGGTTAGCCTGCAATTTTTTTTTTCTAGGATCCTGCATCCACTTGTTGGTCCAGACATTCTTTCGATGCATAGGTATAACATATCTATCACTATACATATCAGATCTATTCATATCAAAATTTATTTCCTCTATTAATGCCCTAGTTTTGAAGCTAGGACAGAATCTATCAAACATACCTAGATCCATGCTTTAGAAACAAAAAAGGAATCACTTATCTTACTTCTACAAAGCACAAAGCTTTCAAATATAAAATTTTTTGACTATTCTTACCGTTATCAGGGCACAGAGGTTATAGATCTTACCTTTTTTCTACAGATCTCACCTTTTCCCTTCATATATGACCTCTTTTTCTATAGATATGACCTTTTCCCTTCATATCCGACCTCTTTTTCTTGGCACAAAGCTTCACAGGTCAAACAAAACACTGCGCACTAGAGCAACAGATCTACACACATAGCTTATTTCACACAAAGCTTCTTCTTCTTCAGTTCCTAGTAATCATAGTTCTAGGTCCTTGCAATGGAACCATTTGTTGGCACAGGGGAAGACCCAGGGTTCAACGCTCAATAACTCACCAAAAAAGCCCTAACTACTATCCCTTTCGGCAACACCTACGAAGCAGATGAAGTGTCACCCGAGGTAGAGGCAGGGGTGGTTGCAAGACTCAGGTGTCTGCAACCTTAGATGGGACACAAATCTGTGATTATATTTCTTACAGTCCACTTAGCATCAGTTATTCATTAACATACATTCATTAATACACATCGCAGAAGGAACATAGAATCACATTGTATACTTATACTAAGAATGATTCAATACTTATCCACATAAATTTAGGTTAGATTCAACAAATCAAGCACTAAGCATCTCATATATCAGATCTAATGTTCATTCATTCATTAACATCAGAGAGCATAACTAGATCTACTTAATCACATCAAGTACTTAGCCAAGAAAGAGATAAACACATAAGAGAGAATCACAAAGAACTATACACACAGTTACCACGGTTCATCCCCACCCTGGGGCTACGTCCACAAAGTCTTCTTTATATTATCTTGGTCAAGCAGTTACAACACAGAGCTTCAATGACCCTTACTTTTCACATTACAGAAGATCTGCGCAGCTCGCTAGATCCTTCTTCCTTTCTCTTCAACATCAGACTATAATGACTTGCACTTAGCTCTCCGATCTCATGCATAGAGCACTCTAAGATACATCTGATCATATAGATCCAGTTACTAGGACTAAGCTTTCATTCATACATCACATAGATGTACTACATTACTATCCTCTCTTATCTTACTATCTACATTGCCTATTTATAGATTACAAAATGGGCCTAAACATGGGTAAAACCATGGGCTGACATCCCTTTCCCATTACATCAACCCAAAACCCTAAAATGGACCCTGAAATAGGTCTTGCTTCTTTATTTTTTGCTGCAGGTTGCGCCCCTTCCTTGGCAAGTTGTCGCAGTCCCAAAAGTGGTCAAAAATGACCAAGTACTCTTCAAAACTTGGTCAAGGGCCAACATATGTAATACCCTTTTGGAGGACCAAAAGATATTAGTGGGAAGGCATGATCGAAAATGGATCTAGGAAGTCCTTAAAATAAAATTTCTTGGAATCAGACGAAACCATCTCCATTGCATCAGGCTCGTTGATCCACTTCCGACCATATATTTGTTTTTCAGAAAATGGAATCTGTATAGTTATCATGATTTGAAGTTCAGGTCAAACTCACAAAAATTCAAATTCAAAGTCAATAGTCCGTGCTGCTGACATCAATAATACGTCAGTAGGATTAGTGGAAGATGATGTCATGATGACATCAACAGGGCATGTGGCAGCACCAGGGCATCTCACATGGTAGTCTTTTTTGGAATTTTTAGGCATTGATTTGGACAAATAAAAAATTGACACATGGCACTATACAAAGAAACACATGGTAGTCCATACGTGACATGGCACCAGTGACAACATTACACGTGGCCGATATGACAATCTTTACGTGATGTGGAAATAGTGGCAGCATGACACATGGATTGTATGAGAGTGACATGGAATTATTCGGTTGATACATGTGGCAGGTACGAGAATGATGTGGTATGTATGAAAGTGATGTGGCAGTGCTGCTTGTGTGGTGACTAGACCGATGCTTTAGCAGTATGAACCAATCACAAGGTGACACAATGCCCAATAATAGGACACCACGTGGCACTCCATATTTGGCCAATGTTGGCTGGGTAAAAAAACTTTTTCTACCTATCGAGGATTCGAACCCCCGACCTTCGGGTGAGGCAACAAACTACAACAAGAGAACTAACCAAGTGAGCTATGTGTGGTTTGTGTTATCCACATGACACGTATTTCTTTTGTTGTGAAGTGGTGCGCCCATTTTGGGATAAGCCCCAGTCAGAGGGGGCCAATGCATGGCCACATGGAAACCCACGTGACCAAGAGCCTGGAGAAAGAGGGATAGCGCATATTTTTTCCCAATGTGGATTTTCCACCTTATTATTTTGGTTTTTTAATATTTTATGCTGGTTTTTATGGTTTTTTGGCCATATCTTGGTGGATATTGGCCCAAATTGAGTGCCACAATGGGTGGGTTGTTGGTATTTGAGCCATCTACCTCATGGCTATATAAACCAAGCCATTGTGTTGTTTGTTATCACATGGAGTTGTCAAGGGTAATATGTACTCACTTTTAACACCTAAGTCTATATCCTTGCCTCATCTCTTTCTCTTCCTCTTATTCATACCAAGTTCTAAAATCTTTTCCTCCGACTGGTAAAGTCATTTTCCCTTTTTTTTAACAACCTGGTTTCCGTTGGTGTCTTGCTTGACTAAGTCTCAGCCCGAAGTCTTTCTATTTCTCTCAAAGCATGAAAAATCATCACCATTTTGTTTAATTATTGGTATTTATGTTTTCCTAAGATTACAACAAGTCGTCGAAGTACTTGCTTGCACACGTAGCGTCAAGCGCGGCATTCAAAAGCCACCCATTTCTAGAAAGAAATGCAAGGAGCGAATGGGTTCAATTTTCAGCCGTCGGATCTAGCTAAAGATTCAGTCTTGATAGTTGGATCTTACTGGAGTGAGATCGAAGGTGGGAAGGAATTGTGGAGGCCACAAGGATAAGGATATGAAATTATGGAAGAAATTCACTCAGGAAGTTTCCATTCGAGGAGTGTACGAAATTCCTGTGGCTTCGAAGCCCGGAGTTCATCTTGGCCATCCAAAACAAGAAGACACATAGTTCCAGAGCCCTCACTCTAGAAGTGCGGTGCTCCAAAGGATCGAAAGAGCCATACATTAAAAACTCACAAGGCCTGAAGCAACATAGTAAATATGGGTCATCGATCACCATAGGATGTGTGTCAACATATTGAGAAGTTCGGAGCAATAGTACTCCAGAAGAAAGTAGTAGAGTGGAGACGTAGAACTCCCAAAGAGCTGGGATCTAGAGTAGACCTCAACCTCCCATGGAAGAGGGCGCGTGGCAGAAGATCTACCATCCCGAGAGAAATTTACACTAAAACAATGTTGACGTAATGGGGCCTAAACTCCCAGAGTCTGGAGCACCAGAGTTAATTCAAGTTGTTGGATTGGGGAGTGCAGGTGTTAGAAGATCCGACACTCCAGAAGAGCTTCATTCTAGAGGTTTGTGTTTGTGGAAGTTTGGAAGTAGCCAAAGCATGAAGTCTCGGAGTTCCTTTTAATAGGTGTTGGGTCACATCCCGAGGTCACGTTGGAGAGAGAGGCCAAGGACACATGGATCTCATCCATCAAAATCTGTGACTACATATTAGCATCAGGACACCACATCAGTTGCGAGAGATCATCCCCTGATAATCATTCTTGTTCAAGCACCAATAGTAGTACCATACCCATGCGTGGTTTTAATATATCCTAGAATTGGCAGACGAATGGAACTTTAGCAATGGTTCTAAAATAAAGAGACTTCCTAGATCTCAGATCGCAACCAAACAAATGGGCACTCTCTATTTTGAGGCCTCAATGTGCTCAAACGTTAAAATATTTGAGCAGACCAAAATCTAAACCACAGTTTTGAGGGATAGAGACGTGGTTGAATGCGGTGCATTTCGGGCTCAAAAGCGGTATCGTTCAAAACTGCTTTTGATGGCTTTGAATTTGTGTGCTCATTCAACGTCATACCTAATTGCAACAAATGGTCACCCCCTAATTATCAGTCCTGGTCTCGATCACGAGGAGACATTAGTTAATGGACACAAGTTGGTAGTTGAAACCTCGGCTCACTCCATAAATAGAAGGCATGGAAGCCCTGGCCGAGGAGACATAACTGTCAGCCCGAGGAAGATACATGCACAGTCCAAAAAAGAAGTTACATAGGTGGAAATATTTATATGGGATGGCCAAGTCACACTCCTGGGTGTTGTAGACTGAACGGAGTATAAATAGATCAATTCAATATTTTTTTAAGGTCGTGAACTAGTTGAGCATAGCTATGTATTTTGTAATATTTTCATTAACACAATTGTTCTCTAGTTTTGTATGAGATATGAGACTTGCTCATTAATAGAATTCAATTTCTTTCATCATCTTTTTTAATATATTCTGAAACACTTGGGCATGGAGGATCTAGTCAAGGGTTGTGGTTGTATTGTAATTTAGGTTTGATTATAATGTTGTTGTGACCTGTTCCAGTACTTTCCCTTTGTTATTTTATTTCCCCTTATGCTGAAATGCTCAGGCATGGAGGATCCAAACGAATTTTTATAGTCTCATGGTAATGGAGGTTTTATTATCATGTTGTTGTGATATATTTCAGTGTATGAAACTCAAGTTCAAGAGTGCTCTTGTGCCTGAGTTTTTCTTCACCAAGTTGCTTGAAATTTGAATTCCTAGACTTGTCCACCTTTCTCACTAAGTATTCCTTTTTCTCACCTTTAACCTTAAACCATTGAATAAAGTTAATGAGGATGTCATTTCCCTATGCATTTCTTGTACAGTTCCCATGTTAAAACATTCTTGTACTGAGCTATGTACATTTGAACTCCACTAATAAAACCAACCTTCACCAAACTTTTTGATGGGTACTAGGCTTATCCTCTTGCAATATTAGGGTGACTCTCAGGGATAACATTCCTGGCATTGTTTTCAGGGAATGAATTGAATACTTTTCCCTGGGATTGAATGACAAAGAAGTTATGATTTTGAAGGTGCAACAGAAGTTAGTACCTTCAACATTGCAACTTGCACCCGACAACTCCATTGTTTCAGTTGTGGCTCCCAAAGGAATAGACACTAGGTATACTCCACAACTTCCTTTGGAAACACCTCAAGCTGAGCCAAAAAATATTATGAATAAGGGAAAGACATATCAAGAAGGAATTTTATCTTCCGTACTAGGTGATTCTCGTATCTACATGATTCTTCTTTTAAAATTCCAGTATATGTATCTAATTATCCTTTTATACCATCTATTGGAGTTTCCAAAAGTTTAAATTTTGGAAGCTTCCCTATTGAATTCTCCCCTTTTAGGCCTCATTTATAAGAAATTTTTAACACCCCTACTTCCCCTGAGATCGTAATGTGGTTTAGACCAGGAAGCTTAAATGATTTTCCCTCTTTGGGTTTTCCTATTGCTCATCCTGTTAAATTTGTTGCATCAAAAAAGGGTGAAACTTATGTTCCTTTGAAACCCATATTATTCTCCTCCAACACTCAATCGTTTCCCTTTTCCCCTAGAAACACAGCTCCAGACCCACCTTTCCAAACTTCATTTCCCCCTGGTTCTCCTACAGTTCACATCCCAATGGCAGGTGCTAATCCTCCTAGAAACCGAATGGATGGCATACTGGTTTCCAGGTATGCCCCTCTTTTTTTACCTCAGCCTATGAATTCCCTCCAAGTTTTTGATTACCTCAATTACATGCCCAAGTTTACAGGGTAGGAAGAAATAACTACATAAGAACACCTCTCATCTTTTTACAGTTATGAAGATAATCTTAATATTGAAAATGAAGATGTCTAGTTGATATTTTTTGTACAGAGCCTTCATGGTGAGGCTAGAAAATGGTTCAGGGGCTTGACTCCTGGATCTATTGATGGGATTGAAGCTCTAGATGATTCATTCTTGAGACATTGGGAAAAATATTTTCTTTATTATATTACAGAGTTTGGATCACTTAAGAGGAAAGAAGGGGAATATATTTTAGACTTCTCAAAGAGATTTAATAAGATGTAAAATAATATTCCCACTGAAATTAATCCTACCGAAACCTCTACCAAGATTACTTATGCTAGTGTTTTGACCCTGAGTTTTTCCTCCTGTTGAGAGAAAGAAGAGCTACCTCATTGTCTCATATGCAAGATGCATCCCTTGAAGTAGAGTCCAATATATTGGACGTTGACCAACTTAGGACTAAGGATGATAGAGATAGAAGAAAAGGTAGGTTTGAATCTTCAACCTCTGGTTCCTCTGCTTCCCACCCTCAAAAATCACTGTCTACGTAAATGGAGAAGTTGAAAGTTGAAGGAAAAAAAAGTTATAGGAACCCCATGAATCTTGATAATAGGGGTAACTTCAAAAAATCCAATAATTCCCCTCAGATCATCCAAAGAGGTCAAATAGAGAGGGGTAGGGATGATAAAAAAATCCAAGCCCCTCTCCAAAATAACCTTGTTACTGATGAAGAAGGGGAGGAAGAAGAGGCATATCCTCAGATCCATTGTCTGGGTAATACCTCTTCATCTCCTCATTTAACCCAATTTTCATTTAAAGAGTCTCTTATGGATATCCAACTAAATGAGCTAAGAAAAAGGGAAAGGGCTGGTGGAAATCCAAATAGATACAACCTCAAGTCCAAGAATAAGGAGGGAAATCCCGACACTCCTGATCAATCTACTAGAGCAGAGAATTATGATAAGAGTGTGGTAGCTAGTAGGAAATAAAAAGAATCACAATACCCCTAGGTAGTGGTTAAGAGCACTATTATGGAGATGAAGGTGATTTTGAAGCCTCCCTCCTCCTTTATCTTTGAGAAAGAGATTCAAAATATTAAAATCCTTGTACCTTTTTTAGAGCCAGTTAAGGATGAGTATTTCAAAAGGTACCTTTCCAAAGTGTTGCAACTTGAACCTTCATCTCATCCCATAGACTCAGTCTACCTCCAAGATGAAAAACCAGTTGTCATACTAGGGCCTTTGGTAGAGGATAGGGATGGCTCCTCCCCTCCTTTCTATACCTCATTAAACACTCATGATAAAGTGTTGCACAACTTCTTGATGCATTTAGGGGAATATCACAATCTCATGCATAAGACCGTCATGGATGAGCTTGGGTTGGAGGTTACAAAAACCTACCATGACTTGTACTCATTTCATTCTAGGAATGTGAAGTGCCTCGGGGTTATTAAAGACTCTGTTTTTTCCTTGTTCCAATTGCCAATGAAAAGTGTGGTCATGGATATTGTGGTGGCTAATGTCCTCCCCAAGTTTGGGATGCTCTTGTCTAGGTCTTAGATAAAAATACTGGGGGAAATTTGTAGATTGATCTTTCATATGCCAATATTCCTTTGTTTGGGGGGGGACACAGAAGGATTTATAGGGAAGCACAACTTGCTTACATTACCAGTGATGAAGCAAATCCGACCAACCACCCCATTTTTGTAGTAAATACTGATTTAGGAACCAGTATGCTAAAAATCACCAATGCTCCTCAAACACCTATTGAAATTATAAATCATCCCATCACCACTTGTGGAAACCCTTCTCCCCATACCTGGAAGATGTTTTTTTATGGAGCCTCCTCTAGGGAGAGTGTTGGTGCTGGGGCAGTTTTCATTTCCCCTACCCAAGAGACCATATCTCTATCTTATAACCTTGAATTTGAAGAAAAAAACAATGTGGCAGAATATGAGGCACTTGTTTTAGGTTTGGGAGCTACCAAAGACATGAAGATTGAGGAGCTAACAGTTTTTGGAGATGTTGAGTTAATTGTTCATCAAGTTAGAAATTTGTATCAGGCTAAGCACCCTATGTTAAAGGCCTACATAAATGAAATCTCGGATATGATTGATAGTTTCTGTAATATAACAGACATAAAAAGTATGCAGAACTGAAATAAAATGCTAGAAATGGCAGAATAATAGTAATATAACCTAAAAAATCACCACAATAACACTGAAATGATATAAGAATAGAAACATAAATAACACTTTGATTCTGAGAGCAATGTTCATGGGCCTCTTCGAGGGGGAAACCTCCAGTTGAGCATATCTCTATTACAATAATCTTCAAGCTAGGGTTCTCATACCCTCAACTCCTATTTATACTAAATATGTCTATCAAAAGAAGCATCTAGAGGAAGATCCTTCTAGAAGCGGAAGATTCTATTAGGTCTTCTTACATTCAACTTATTCTATTTTATTGCAAGGCCTCATTAATATTTACCTTTATTACATCCAAATATATTGTTCTAGCTATGTGTGGGTTAGGACCCTAACATGTCCTCCCCCTTAAAAACAACCTTGTCCTGAAGGCTTGAGATGTGGAAATTGCTGCAGAGTGGTAGTTGGTTCCCAAGTGGCATCTGGTGGAGTTGTATCTTTCCACTAGACTAACACTTCCTTGATGGTTCTCTGATGCAGGCGATGCTCACGCTAGTCCAAAAATCCTTGTGGTTGTAACCAAATTGATCCTTTTTTGGCTAACTCGGGAAGGTTAGTTTGAATTTGGCACTTAGTTCCAATCACCTTCTTTAAGCATGAAAAATGAAAAATAGGATGCATCTTTGAATGACTAGGAAAAGATAACTGATAGGCTACTTGTCCCACATGCTTGAGACCGATATAAGGAACATAAATTTGGGTGCTAGCTTCTGAAAATGCTCAGCCTTGAGGGAAGTTTTCTTGTAAGGTCACAATCGAAGAAACACTTGATCCACTTCTGCAAATTGACGTTCAGAGCGACCTTGATCTTCTTGTTGCTTCATGCGATTCTCTTCCATGACCAAATTTTCTTTGAGGATACAGAGAATAGCCTCTCAAAATGTAATTTTTTGGTCAACCACCTAGACCTTCGAGACACTAGGTAAGTATGAGAAAACTAAAGGTGGCTTTTGTCCATATACCGCTTCAAAAGGAGTCATGCATGTAGTTGTATGGTATGAAGTGTTGTACCACCGTTCAACTAAGGGTAGCCATTGAGCCAACTAATTTTGATTTTTCGAGGGAAAACACCTCAAATATGTTTCCAAACATTTGTTGACAACTTTTATTTGACCATCAGTCTGGGGATGATAGGTTGTGCTGAGATGCAATTGGGTGCCTTGTAGCTTGAACAGTTCTTGCAAAAAATTGCTTGTGAAAGTTGGGCCGTGATCATAAACAATAGAGTGAGGCATGCCATGAAGCTTGAAGAACTGATACATGAAAATTTGAGCCATCGTGGATGTTGTAAATGGGTGTTGAAGAGTGCATAAATGAGAATACCTGGAAAGGTGATCAACAACCACCATGATGACTGACTTATTTCTCGATTTGGGTAAGCCTATAATAAAATCCATAGAGGTATCCCTCCAAATAGCAGGTGGAATCATAAGTGGTTGTAGTGTGCCCATAGATTTGATTGTTTCTCCCTTGTTGCATTGACACAAATCACATTCAGTGACAAAATTATGAATGTCTTGTTTCATACCATCCAAGAAAAAAGAACGTTTGAACCTGTTATAGGTTTTGGTGAACCTAGAGTGCCTCGTTGTGGGTGTAGCATGAAGCTCAGAAAGTACGATGGATTTAAGCTTTGATTGTTTACTTAAATACAAACGGCCTTTGTATTGAAGCTCATCATGGAGCCAAGAGTACCCTGGGGAAGCTGGAGCATTGAACTGCAATTGTTGGATTAGATGCAAACTTTTGGGATCTTGTAGCCATTCCTGGCGAACATCTTGGAGCCAATCTGGTACAATGAAGGAAAGAGATAAAAGGGATCCTTCATATTCATATTTCCGGGAAAGTGCATCCACCACCACATTATTTTTCACTTTCTTGTAAATGATCTCATAATCATATCCAAAGAGCTTAGTCACCCATTTTTGTTTCTCCTGGGAGGAAATGCATTGTTCCAGAAAATACTTGAGGATTTGATGATATGTCTTAATTTGGAAACATTTCCCCAATAGATATGGGTGCCACAGATCAACGACATGAAAAACAACAAACATTTCCTTTTCATAGATTGATTTTCCCAGATTTCTTTCAGATAGCTGCTTGCTGGTAAAGGCCAAAGGTAGGCCCTCTTGCATAGGGACATCACCAATTCCTTTCCCTGAGGAATCACATTCCAAGAAAAAGTTCTTTGTGAAATCAGGAAGGGCCAGGAATGGAGTGGTGCACATGGCCATCTTCAAGGTTTGAAAATCTTGAGCAGTGACTGGAGTCCAAGTGAAAGAGTTATTTTTTAGGAGAGAAGTGAGAGATGTTGCAATCTTTCCATAATTCTTAACAAACTTTCGATAATAACTTGTTAAGCCCAGAAATCCTCGAAAGATTTTGAGATTCTTTGGGTGAGGCCAGTCTTGCATAGCTTCAATCTCTTTTGGATCCACCCTGATGCCATCCTTCCCAACCAGATGACCCAAGTATTCTACTTCTAAGGCGCCAAAAGCACATTTAGACTATTCGAGGAAACGTTGATGCTAAGAGAGTAGATGGAAAACTCGATCCACATGAGAAAGATGGTTTGCCCAGGTTTTTCTATAGATGACGATATCATCAAATAAAACTAAGACAAAATGATGGAGAAAAGGACGAAAGACATGATTCATGAGGCTTTGGAAGGTGGAGGGGGCATTACACAAGCCAAAGGGCATGACCAAAAACTCATAGTGGCCCTCATGAGTTTTGAAGGCAGTCTTGGGAATGTCTGCCTATTTCATACGTATCTGGTGGTAGCCCAAACACAGATCAAGTTTAGTAAAGAATTGGGCACCACTCAATTCATCCAGGAGGTCATCAATGACACGAATGGGAAATTTGTCTTTAATGGTAAGTTTGTTGAGGGCACGGAAGTCAGGACACATTCGTCAAGAAACTTCTTTCTTCAGGACCATGACCACAGGAGAAGAGTAGGGGCTCATACTAGGGAGGATAACACCTTCATTACGGAGTTCCTAAACTGTTTTCCCAATTTCATTTTTTTGGGAAAAGGGGTGATGATACATATGTATATTGGGAGGAAAGCTTCTAGGTACAAGGGGAATGGAATGATCATGAACACCACAGGAAGGAGGGAGTCCCTACAGAGTGGAAAATACCACTTGATGTTTAGAAAGTATGGCTTGGAGGTATTGTGACACCAAGGGTGTCTCTGTTTCTTGTATGGCATGGAGTTGGGAAATAACCCCAAAATGACCTTTTTTTAGCATCTTTTCCATGTGATTGGACGTAATGATCTCAGGTGAACCAGCTGTGATGCCTTGGAACTTATATTGGTGGCCCTCCTCGTTGAATTGCATGGTTAATTCCTTAAAATCCATGAGAATGGGACCCAAAGTCCTTAGCCAG
The DNA here is from genome assembly GCA_009831015.1 of Picea engelmannii. Lineage (NCBI taxonomy): Eukaryota > Viridiplantae > Streptophyta > Pinopsida > Pinales > Pinaceae > Picea > Picea engelmannii. Next base: position 435,955 of record ML794059.1, read on the forward strand.
TCTACACCCAACACAATGTCACAATCGCCCATGTAGATAGCAAACATATGAGATTTTAGGTGGTAGTCACCAATTTGGAGACACACATTTTCACAATTCCCTCCACATTTCATGGAGCTACCATTGGCAATCATGATTTGGAAATTATTGATGGCATGGATGTAGTAATGAGTTTCTTGGGCAATGCGGCGATGAATAAAATTATGGGTGCTTCCAATATCAACCATAATGATAACCTTTCGATGCTTGATGTAACCAATTAGATTGAGGGTTTGGGGAGCAGAGAAGCCAGTGAGAGCATTGAGGGAAATGACTGGTTCTACTTCAGGAGGGTATGAGGGAGGGGTTATGTTAGTCGTTTCAGGTGACTCAGACACAAGGGGAGTTTCAACATCCTCTTCCAAAATATCCTTGGAGATGGCCATAAAAAGTGTTTGTTCCTTACACTTTTGGCCCAAGAAATATTTTTCATCACAATTATAACAAAGGCCTTTGAGTTAGCATTCTTCCATTTCAGCCCTAGTCAATTTTTGGATCTTTAGTGGAGCAGAGTGAGTAGTGGGATTTACTGGTTTAGGGCGAGGGATAAAGGAGGGATTTCAGTTTTGAGAGGATACAACCTGGTGTGCTTATTTATCTCTTCTAGTATGCTCCACCCAACTCTAAGGCCAAGCCATGAGGACATGGGCCCGAATCTCATCCTTGAGGCCATTGATAAAACACTCTGTCTAAAAATCCAGGCACTTAAAGGCAGCTATAAAGTCTTCCATTGTTCCTGATTGTTTCAACTTTGTCAAACAACCCAAATGGTTGGTGTTAGTGTCAAAGAATTCATAAAGCTCTACCACAAAGTGTGTCCAAGCAATATCCCCTTGATGGGAATTTTTTATCCATTGCCACCATTTCCAATGTTCTTGATATAGATGGAGAACACCGTACCGGAGTTTGGCCAAGTCACCATTAAATTTGCATATTTTTGCGATGAAGTAAAGACAAATTTTCGTCGGCATAGAGTCATTTTTGCGACCAAAATAAAATTTTTTTTCATTGGAATTCATTTTTCGGTCTAGAGACCACACATGGATCTTCGCTAGTCTAGCGACCGGAAAAAGAATCCTATTCACAATAGGGAAAATTTTGTCTAGCAACGAATGTTAGTCGGTCAAACGACTAATATTAGTTGCAAGAGTGACCAAAAAAAGCCTGGAAAACTTAGTCAATAAACCACTATGAGTCACAAGAACGATGAATATTAGTCGCTAGAGCGACCAAACCATCAGTTAAAAAGGTCAAAAGAGGGAGGATCAGTTAGTCGCTATAATGACCAATTCGCAATACTAGCAACGAATAGGTTGGTATCTCTAGCGACTAACACGTTCATCCATCTAGGGACTAACACATTGATGTTTGCGACCAATTGGCCATACTAAAAACGAACAGGTTAGTCGCTAAAGCGACGAATATTGAGTTTTTTTTTTTCTCTAAATTATGCCATTCACACAGGATCTATGCAAATTTGACCTACATGAGCATTCTTTAATAGAAAAAATGAAATGGTCCATGACTATAATAGACAATTAAAAAAATTGCAATGCAACTATCTATATGCCTATGTTTCTTTTGAGTTTTCAAATTAAAATGAAACGAATTGCAAGAAAAGAAACCTATAGATGTAAACAACCATTGAAATGCAAAGTTACAACATATTTGCAGAGAACAAACAAAGAGTCAAACCCTCAAAAAAACTCTTGAAGGAAAGGTAGTAAAACCATAGGGGGGTTTGTTCCTTAATCCTTTGGATTTTTAAGGGTTTTAACCCAAACCTACAAAGTAAAATCTAACTAATCATCCACATTCCATAAATATAAACCTAGTAGACACACGAAAGCGATAAAAACTAGAAAAAATAACTTTTTTAACCCCTACAGAAAATTACCTCAAAAAGTGTGTTGGCCCATGACGAAAGGTACCATGTTTCCTACATTGACAAACAAAGGAACCAGACCTTGTTGATGCATTGGTCAATGCACTTGTTGACCCCAATAAGTGTTATGGTCTCTAGGGGGTCTCCTGAACCTGGGAACTCAACTCTGTGGGATTCCTTTGTGGTTTTCAACCATTGTCACTTGCAAACACAACACATAAAGGTAAAAGAAGTCAGAAAAACCTAAAAAACAAACAAAAAACAAATAAAATCATTTACCACATACCCACAATCAAGGATCTTGATATTGGCTCATATCCCTAGTGGAGTCACCACTCTATTGGTGCAAATGTACAAATAGAGTGAGAAACTTTGCAAACCTTGTGGCTACTACAAGATTACAGAAAAATGAGTTAGAAAACTAAAAACCCTATATTTCAATGAACTAATTTATTCTCTAAGATATGTTATTCCTATATATGGAAGTAAAATGCAACAAAAAAATAAAAGACAAGAACAACTATTTGATCAAAGAATAAATGAATCCATTACCCAAATGGTAGACTTCACAATATCACTCGTGGAGAGATCTTGAAGGTTTTTATCTTCTATTGGCCTCTCCTTCAGAGGGTTCCTTGATTTCCTCGTGTGTGGTTGTAGTTGCTCTTTCCTCTGGTTATAGATGGATGCAATAGTGTGCTCCTCAAGAAACTAGGGTTTCATTGGTAAAGGGACAAACCTAGGGAAAAACTCCACAATGAAGGAAAATGAGAGAAAGAGGAATGAAAGAGTGATAATGAAATGGGGGGAGACCTCTCCTTGTTTTATAGGAAAAATATGGAATTTCTCTCATATTTTTTCTTTTCTAAATTAAAAATAGGAGGGAAAGTCATAAAAAGGGTTTATGACTTAATTAAGTGGGATTAACTTTAGGTAAATGTTTCCTAAAGTTAATTAAAGGGGATATTTATGGATTTATGAGTGAAATTAACTTTAGGAAAATGGTTCCGAAAGTTAATTAAATGGGATATGGTGTAAAATTCATGATACCCATACTATTGTTGGAGTATTTCAATACACATAGCATTTTGTTCTAGATGGACCATTTTTACGTGATAACAATCATTGCCTTGCAATATGCATTATGCCCCTTCTCATCATCTCAATGATGTCTCTACTTTGAT
>ML794059.1:473115-508833 GCA_009831015.1 Picea engelmannii
ACATTAGTTATATAACAAGCAATTATTTAAAAAACAAACATTATAATATCATCAACATCTAACTTATTTAAGTGCAATAGTGTGTTACATACCACAAAAATGTGTTAGTCCCAGTGCATCGTGAATTGTCCATGTAAGAATCCTGTGGAATTGAAATCCTCTTTGACCTATTGGTCTAGATATGTCATACATAGTGATGTCGTCCCATAACTTTAACAACTCATCAATAAGAGGCTCAATATATACATTCATATCTTTCACTTGGTACTTACCTAAATGGTTAAAAAATACACATAATTACTACACCTTGTATACATATATGAAATTGTGCAATGAATAAGACAAATGAAATGTTAAACATTAAAAAACAATATCGTTATAAAAATATGCCTGGAACAATCATTGCTAACATTGTGTGCTCTCTCTTTATTGACATCCAAGGAGGAAGGTTATTATTTATAACAAAAACAGGCCACACCGAGTAGATAGACTTGAGCTCACCAAATGGATTTACACCATCAACTGCCAATGAAATCCTAACATTATGAGGTTCTTCTTTAAAAATTGACCATATTTCTTTGATATTTTTATATAAAGAACCATCTGCAGGCATTCAAAGAACATCATAGTCACTTCTATTTCGTGCATGGTAATCCATAAATTGTGCTATGTTTCGACATCTAAATAGTCGTTGCAGGCGTGGAATTATGGGAATATAATGAAGAACCTTGTGAGACACCTTTTTTGTTAACTGTTCAGTTCAATATCTACTGATTTGACATTGTGGGCAATTCGATTCAGATGCATATTGTCCATAATATATTATGTGATCATTGGGGCATGCATCAATAGCCTGATATTCCATTCCAATTTATTTTAGAATGGCAAATAATTCTCGGTATGTGCGAGGTAACTTATTTGGTGATGGTAAGAAATATTCACCTATCAACCTACAACAACAATATACAAAAAAAATAAAAAATCAATAATGAAAATTATATCAATCATTATAAATATTGCATCCTTAATTTAGAGATCAATTGACACTGAAATAAAATAAAATAAAAGTTGAAAATTGCATAAAACTGTAAAATTATGTTTCTTACCTTAGGATATGTGTCATACATGTGTCTGACAAACCATTTGATACCTTCAAGTTGACCAACAATATTACAACAGAGAGAACACTTTTTTGTGTGCCTTCATATAAGGATTCAATGACATTTTGAAGGATAGGTTTATCAAAAATATATTCATCATCATTGTCCTCATCACTGTCATCATTATCATCCTGCAAGTTGTCCTCCTCTGTGTTGACATCATCATCCATTGGAGCATTATAAATGTCTTGGATCAATCTATTTGTCCCATCATCATCAATTGTATTATTAATATCATCATTTTCCATAGGAATAACGTGATCACCATTATCCACACGATTAATTTCATCTTGTTCTTCACTATTATCTCTATGAAAACATCTCTTACTAGGCGGCATCATATTCTTAGGATGATTTTTATTTAATAAAAACAATGGAAGCAATAAAATACAGTTAGAGTATATCAAAAATATTATTTTGAAAGATAAATTAAAAAAAAAACAATTAATGTATAATACCCTTAAAGATCTATAATAACTAATTACTTACCATGGGACGATATTCATTGCCTGCTTCAATGTGCCCATTCTCCCTACAATGTTTTTCAACTATTTTTAAAGGTAGTCTTCTTCCATTAAAACCCCTGCATTCACAACAAGGGCAATAACATTTCCCATCACCATGAATCACCATGTGCCACTTTAACATAACAAACTCTCTTTTCTTGTCTGGAGTTGACATTGTAATTACCTATTACAAAAAATCCATTGAAACATTATAAGTACAATATACAAATCTATTCAAATAATTTGGTATATATTTAGATATTTGTAATAAACATTATACAGCATGTTCAGAAAAAATAAGGGACAACATGAATCCTAAAAGCATGAAACATTAATAAGAGGAGGTGGATCTATTATCAACCAAAATCACACTATATAATATTAAGTCCCTAATAAAAATTAGGGTAGATTTAGGGATACACAAGAGTATTGATGCCCAATATCAACAAAAAAGCCAGTGCTCTTCACTTCTAGTTGGTTCTTTTCCAACTGAAGGAGGAAACCCTAAATGTAAATTTACTAAGGAAAAGATACTTAGATATTCAAGAAGTTCCATGAAATATAAGAACAATATTAGAGTGATTGAGTCTAATTAGAGTGATTGTAGATGAATCAGTAATCTTTTTACTCTATCAAAAGTGGATAAACCATAAAATCTTTCTAAGGAGTTAAAATAAACCATAAAATTTGATTTAAGGAGTGAAAATAAACCATAAAATAGTTCAATAGCACCAAATTACTAAATCACATAGAAAAATTTTAAGTACTAATCTTCAAAATATCAGCTATGCAGAGTCTGATCAATTCAATGTTTCTCTTCTTGAAATAGAATTGAAATCAAGATTTCATAAAAAACTAAAACACCATTGCATCAGAACACCTGAATGATTTTCGCAACTTTAGAAAATGATTGTCGCAACTATAGAAAATTTGTCATAACTGAGATATATATAGGATTGATTTGTCGTAAATGATCATTGATTCTCACACGTGCCATTGTTGGTCGCTATAACGACTAACTGGGGGTTGGTCTCTCTACCGACCAACTTTCATCGTTAAAATGACCAACTTGGAAGGTTGGTCACTAGAGTGACCAACATTTGGACGCCGAAAAAAAAGAAGGTATATTTAGTCCAAAAAAAGAAAACAAAATACGACGAAATTTTAAACCGTCGTAATATTTCGTCATAATTTGCGCCCAATGTAATAGTGAGTCATATGTAATGTCGTATAAAGAGAAATAATGTTCCATTTGGGTTGTCCAACCAGTGGGGTCCGAGCATCAAATTTGGTCACATCCACCCATGAAAGGCGCAGGTCACGTTGAAAGTGATGGTACTGAAAGTTATGGGAATGAGAGGAATGTTAACCTTCAGTAGGTGGGTGTGAGTCAGAGGAAGGGTTATCTATAGGGATATGAAGCTTGGTGCAAAGTGACGTAAAGACAGATTCAAGCTAGGTGGTCAGGTCTTGTTTGATTTCCTCCATTGACGACTGCATGGTTGTATTGATGGCGACAACATTGGCATTGAGTTGTTTCACTTCTTATTGGGTCTTAATGAGACTAGATTGCAAGGTATTGAAGCGAGCTTCCAAGTATTGTCTACGGGTATGGGCCATGAGGATGAGGGAATCGAAAAGGGGTGGGTGGGGTCAAAACATTTGACAAAAAATGATATGTATGAATGTGATAAGGGAGAAAAGATGAATTCAATCAAATAGGTCTCAAATAATGGTGAAAATGTTTGCAGACTTTTTTTTTTACACACGCGGAGTTATACTCTGGTCTGAAGAATACCGCAGTGATGAAATGCCCAAATTCTTAACTAGGAAGAAATGTGTAGTTACTTGGCAACTCGAATATAGTTGTGCGACAATAGATCTTGTCTATTTTGATTTGTTTATGTTGTTGTCCCCAAGGGTTAGGTATTCAAGGGTTCTAAAGACAAGGGTTTTCCCTATGCTATAGCTCTCTGATATACATGCGGGGTCCAATAGTAGTACTCAGCCCAATATATCAGGGCACTACCTAAGGAGGATAGATCGTACCCTTATCCATACTACCCGACTACCTAGGTACTAGAGAGTATATTCTCGAGTGTTGTTCTTGGTGGCACTATAGAAGTCGGGAAACCGATTAGTTTATCTAAAGGGGGATTATGAAAATGTAGGTCAATCCGTACACAGGTGTTGTCTGATGCGCTACCACTCGAAGGGGTACCAACAGGGGTTACAAGGGTGGCCAACAGATGTGCACTTAAGAACCACTTGTATTTCCTGTGTGTATGAATCCCTCAACCATGGGTTTATGCCCGTAACGACATATATCTGTGGCTTAAAGATGTCGGAGTACGTATCTACCCTGAAAAAAATTTACCCACAATTTATTGCAAGGAAAGTGATCTGATACCACCTGTAATATACAAGATATAAAAAGTATCCAAAACTGAAATAAAATGCTAGAAATGGCAAAATAACAGTAAGATAACTAGAACAATCACCACAATAACACTAAAATGATATAAGAATTACAACAAAAATAAAACTTTGATTCTGACAAAAATGTTCACGGGCCTCTTCGAGGGGGAAACCTGCAGTCAAGCAAAGCACTATTACAATAATATCCAAGCTAGGGTTCTCATACCCTCGACTACTATTTATACTAAATATGTCTATCAAAAGAAGCATCTAGAGGAAGATCATTCTAGAAGTGGAAGCTTCTATTAGGTCTTCTTACATTCGACTTATTCTATTTTATTGCAACGACTTATTAATATTGAAATTTATTACATCCAGATATATTGTTCTACTTATGTGCGGGTTAGGACCCTAACAGTTTCTTCTTGGATTTTAATATCTCATTTGTTCCAGGAGAGGAGAACACTATGGAATATTCCCTGGCTATCTCAACAAGTAATTTCAAGGTCTGTTTACCCCCAAATCTCAAGTATGAGATGGAAGTAAAATACGGACCTTCTATTCCTGACAATGTCAAACATTGGAAGGTTTTGAGGATGATATTGAGACAAAAATATTTCTTGAGACTATGGATGAATTTTATAATTTTCATATTGATAAAGATCAAGATACTGAAGAAACCCCCCTTACTGATATTTTTCTGAATACAATTGTTTACCATCATATTGTTCAGTTACCCAATAACCATTTTCCAAAGGGACTTGTCCCCTTGGAGAGATTGTTTCACATAAATGATGTTGTTGTGAAGGTTAAAGGTTCGAATGAAAATGTTGATGTGACTGAATGAAATTTGGGAACAGAGGAAGACCCAAAGTATGTTAAAATGTCTAGTAGCTTATCAAAGGAACAAAGGGTTGAGTATATCAAGCCCTTGAAGGAGCGTTTTGATGTTTTTGCTTCAAAATATGAAGATTTGAGAACATATGACACCAAAATCATTGAACATAAGGTCCCTTTGAAAGAAGATACAAAGCCTTTTAGGCAGAAGCTCAGACAGATAAATCCCATGCTGCTGCATATTATGGAAAAGGAAGTGAAAAAGTTGTTGGATTCCTAGATCATCATCCCTTTGAGATATTCAGAATGGGTGACTAACTTGGTGCATGTGAGGGGAAAAAATGGGTAAATCAGGTTGTGTGTTGATTTCCAAAATTTGAACATAATCTCCAAAAAGGATAACTACCCCTTACCAAATATGGAGCACATTTTGTAGAGAGTGACTGGTTCATCTAGGATGTCCATGATTGATATATTTTCTGCCTACAATCATATCTTTGTCCTACCCACGGATAGAGAAAATACAACCTTCACTACTCCTTGGGGCACATTCATGTATGCTAAAATGCCCTTTGGATTTATGAATGCAGGAGAAACCTTCCAGCGAGCCATTCAAATTTCCTCCAATGGGGAGAACAAAAAATTTGTGGTTATATATCGAGATGACATTACAGTGTTCTCAAAATATGATAAAGAGCATTGTCATCATTTGAAGAGGGTATTCCTGATTCCTGAAGTGCATAAGGTTTGGTCTCTCCCTCAATCCTAAGAAATCTTTGTTTTCTATGGAAGAGGGTAAATTATTGGGGCATATTGTGTCAGCAGAAGGAGTAAGGATTGATACAAGCAGAGTAGAGGCCATCCAGGCCTTATCTTTTCCCGAATCTAAGAAATAAGTTCAGTCTTTCTTGGGTAAAATCAATTTTTTGAGAAGATTCATTTCTAATTTTGTTGAGTTGGTTAAGCACATTACAACCATGCTTAGAAAAGTAAATGAGGTGAAATAGATTTCTGAAGCTCGATATTCTTTTAACCAAATTGAAAAGGCTTTGAATGAAGCACCTTTTCTCATCAACCCTGGATATTCTAAGGAATTTCTTATTTTTTCCTTTTCCTTTTTTGACACATTGGATGTTGTTTTGCTACAGAAAAATACAAATGGGTTAGAGCATCCTATTTCCTTTTTCAGCAGAGCATTGATGGATGCAGAAATGAGGTATGATATCATGGCGAAGCATGCATATTCTTTGCTCAAAGACCTCAAGGATTTCAGAGTATATGTTCTGCATTCAAAGATTGTTGCATATGTCCCTTCAACCTTAGTGAAAGAGATATTGATCTAGCCTGACATAGATATGAAGAGAAGCAAATGGATTACTAAAATTTTGGAATTTGACCTTGAAATAAAGCCAACTAAATTGGTGAAAGGCCAAGGTTTATCCAGGTTGTTGGCTGAATCAAATTGTAAATCTTTGGGGGTTAATTTTATGAACATAAACTCAGAAAATTAGCAAGTTTGTATTGTTGATAAAATCTCTCATGACAGCCCCAGGTTCATAGAATGCACCTGGTATAAAGAAATCATATATTTTCTATAGAAGTTGCGGCCCTATGATGGCTTGGACAAGAACAAGGTGAGATCTTTGAAACTCAAAGAAATCAAATATTTTCTCATTGATCAGGTTTTGTATTGGAAAGATCCTATAGGAGTTATTTTGAGATATCTAGATCCACAAGAGGCCGAAGCGGCCATAACATTTTTTCATGACAACTTATGTGGCGGCCATCATTTTTGGTGGAACATAGCTTATAAGATCCTGAGAGTTGGGTATTTTTGGCCTATCATTTTTACTGATGCATGTGAAAACATTAGATCTTGTTTCAAATGCCAAAATGTTTCTGGAAAGCAACAACACAAATATTTTCATTTGAAACCTATGGTGGTTTCTGGACCTTTTCAACAGTGGGGTCTTGACTTCATAAGAGAAATCCATCCAACCTCAAGTGGTCAACATAGGTGGATTCAGACTGCCACTGATTATTTCACCAAATGGATAGAATCCATCCCTAAAAGGAGTGCCTCCCACAATGTAATAATTATCTTCCTTGAAGATATCATGTCCATATTTGGCTGTCCAAGTAGGATTGTGACCGACAATGTTGCTTCCTTCAAAGATAAACCATTAATCAATTTTTGTAAGAAATATGGGATTACATTAATCCATTCCACTCCTTACTACCCCCAAGGAAATGGTTTGGCATAGTCCTCTAACAAGAGCCTCATAAAGATCATCAAGAAATTGTTAGAATACAACAAGAAAGCATGGTACTCAAAGCTAAAATTTGCCTTATGGTATGATAGAATTACAACAAAGAGGTCACTTGGTGTTTCCCCTTTCTGGCTTGTGTATGGGGATGAGGCTATATTTCATACTCAGCTTTCCTTTCCTATGGAATAGTTCCTCCAGGACTACCAAGGAGAACTCGATGATATGGTTAGAAGGATACAACAGCTGGTAGAAGTACAATAGACCAGGGAGAAACTGTTTGATAAAGCGTAAGATCATCAATAGAAAATAAAATGAGCCTTTGACAAGAGTGCAAGCAAGGAATATTTTCAGTTGGCGGATCTGGTGCTCAATTGGGATTCCACCAAGAAAGACAGAGGAAAATATGGTAAATTTGAATCCTTATGGATTGGCCCCTTCAATATTTATGAGCTATTTTCAAACAACACTTATAAGTTGCAGAACTTGAAGGATTCTAAAGTTTTTGGTGACCCAGTCAATGGGAACTTTCTGAAAAAAGTATTTTGTCTAAGCTATGATCAAATTTCCACCATTTTAATTACCACTTCATTTTTATTTCTATTTTTAATAAGCGACTCTGTGACCCAAAATCTAAAGGCACTAAAACTGTGTGTTCTTGGTAGCTCGTAGAGAGCATGACGTCCCCTGTGGAGCCAATGTTATCACATGGATTTTTCAAGGGTCGCATGTACTCATTGTTAACACCTAATTTTGTACCCTATCCTAATATCTTTATCTCCCTCTTACGCATACCAAGTCCTATAAGATTTCCCTCTGACTGGTAAAGTCATTTTCCCTTTTTGTTTAACAACCTAGTTTCCTTTGGTGTATTGCTTGACTAAGTCTCAGATCGAATCCTTTATGTTTCCCTTGATGGATGAAAATTCATCACCATTTTGTTTAATTACTGGTCTTTTTGTTTTCCTAATCTTACAACAAGTCATCCAAGTCCTTTCTTGCACAAGAAGCATCACGTGAAACCTTCAAAAGCCACCCATTTTGAGCGGGAAATGCAAGTAACAAACGGGTTTGATTTTCATCCATTAGATCATGATAAAGATTCAGTCTCGATCATTGGATATCACTGGAGAGAGATCGATGGTGGGAAGTCATCACGAAGGCCACAAGGAGAAGGATATGAAATTATGGAGGAAAGTCACTCAAAAAGTTTCTATTCGAAGAGTGTGCAGAACTTTCACAGCTCGGAAGCCTAGATTTCATGTCAGCCATCCAAAACAAGAAGACATGCGGCGCCATATCCCTCACTCTAGAAGTGCAGCGCTCGACAGGATAGAAAGAGCCATACATTGAAAAATCCCAAGGCCCGAAGCAACGGAGAAAATATACTTCGTCGATCGCTAGATGATGTATGTCAATAGATTAATAAGTTTGGAGCAACAGTACTCCGAAAAAAAGCAGTAGAGTAGATACGCAAAACTACCGAGAGGGAGAAAGTTACTCTGGAAGAATGTTGAAGTAATCGGTCCTAAATTCCTGGAGGCTGGGGTGTCGGAGTTGATTTGAGCTATTAGGTTGGGGAGGGAAGGTGTCAGGAGATCTGACAGTCTAGAAGAGATTCATTCGGAAGGTTTGTGTTTGTGGATGTTTGGAAGCAGTCAGAGCACGGAGTTCCAGAGTGCCTTTTGAATAGGTGTCGAGTCACATCCCAAGGTCACGTTGGAGAGAGAGGACAAGGACACATAGCACTCATCCATCAAAATATGTGACTTCATATTAGCGTCAGGCTGCCACATCATCTACGAGAGATTATCCCCCCGGAAGTGTTATTGTTCAACCACCAAGATAAGCACCATCTCCATGTGCGGTTTTAATGGATCCTAGAATTGGCATATGAATTGAACTTTAGCAAAAATGCTAAAATAAAAGGACTGCCCAGATATCAGATGATGAACAGACCAATGTGCACTCTCCATTTAGAGGCCAAAATGTGCTTGGACATTAAAATATTTAAGTGGACTGAAATCTAAACTATAATTTCGAGGTAGAGAGATGTGGTAGGATGCGGTGCATTTCAGGCTCAAAAGTGGTATGGTTCCAAACTTCTTTCGACGACTCCAAATTCACGTGCTCATTTAGCATCATACCTAATCGCAGCAGGTGGACACCCCCTAGTTATCAGGCCTTGTCTTTATCCCAATGAGATATCAGTTAATGGACACAGGTCGGTATTTGAAACCTCGTCTCACTCCATAAATAGAATGCGTAGAATCCCTGGCCGAGGAGACAGAACTATCAGCCCGAGGAAGATACACTCACAGCCCGACCGATAAGGTACACAGGTGGAAATATTTATACGAGATGGCCAAGTCACACTCCTGGGAGTTGTGGACTGACTGGAGTATAAATAAATTATTTCAATATTTTGTTAAGGTCGTCAACTAGTTGAGCAGAGCTCCCTATTTTGTAATATTTTGATTAACAAAGATATTCTCTAGTTTTGTATGAGATCTGAGACTTTTGCATTAATAGAATTCAGTTTCTTTCATCATTATTTTTAATCTATGTTGAAACACTGGGGCATGGCAGATCCAGTCGAGGGTTGTGGTTGTATTGTAATGTAAGTTTGATTATAATGTTGATGTGACCTATTCCAATACCTTCACTTTGTTATCTTATTTCCTCTTATGTTGAAATGCTCATGCATGGAGGATCCAAACAAGTTGTTATAGTCACATGGTAATGGAGTTTTGATTATCATGTTGTTTTGATATATTTTAGTGTTTGAAACTCAAGTTCAAGAGTGCTCTTGTGCCTGTGATTTTCTCCACCAAGCTGCTTGAAAGCTGGATTCCCATGGCAGACTTGTCCACCTTTCTCACTAAGTCTTCATTCTTCTCACCTTTAACCTTAGACCACTGACTGAAGTTAATGATCACCTCATTTCCCTATGCATTTTTTGTCGAGTTCCTGTGTTAAAATGTTCTTGTACTGAGCTATGTCCATTTGACCTCCACTCATAAAACCAACCTTCACCAAACATTTTGATGGGTACTGGGATTATCCTCTTGGAATATGAGGGTGACTGTCAGTGAAAAAATATTTTTAAGCAAGAAACAAGCATCTTAGATCAAATTGAAGAAGAATTTGTGAAGGCCAAGTTGTCTTATGTAGTGAAGTGAGAAGACTAGATGAGCTTCAGAGGAAATGTTTATGAGTTCTACTCCACATTTTTCAGTTACATCTGTTGCGTCGGGTTCCTGAGACAGAGAAGAATACAACTGATTCATTTAGAGACCAAAATTATGTAATTTTGATGCATATTTTAAGCATATAATTTTAATATAGAAGCCTTCCCCACTAAAGACAAAGGCCCAGAGACATATGCAAATTTTTTGAACTTCATTATCAACTTTTGTTGTTCTATTATGTTGATGGTTTTCTTCTTTATGTTATATTCTATTTCTCTTCATTATTTATTTTTATATCATGTATACATTCACATGCATTCTCTGAAAAGGTCTTGATAAAATCAAAGTCAAAGTGTAAATTGCTAAAAACTGATTTGACATCACCTTAACTGCTACACTTCTGATCTTTTAAACATAGTTAAGGTGTGATCTTAGTGCCCTCTTGGAACTCATGGAAATTATGAAACTCAAATTTTGTCCATTTCGACAATAATTCACTCTGAAACGTTTGATTCAATTTCCACTTACAAGGCCCATCCAAGTTCAGTGTTGAAAATCAGAGCTCTAATACAATATTATAACATCCTCGACCACCCAGGCCATGTCACAAAAAAACAAATATCTTGTTTATGATATCCAAGTTGTAACATTCCAAGACATATACCTGTTGGGGTATGCCACACAGAAACTCTTGATGAACTTCATATATATATATAACTTAAAATATACAAATACATTCTGCTAATACATGGATTCATGCGGAAATAAAAATAAGCCTATTCATGTAGCATACACAGGAAATAATTATAAATATAAATACATGTACAGATACACAACATGCAATTGAACACATAATTTATACTTATAGAAAACCCCCAACTATGTGAGAGCTTTGAAACTCAACAAGTAATTTCAAGGTCCCTTTATCCCCAAATCTCAAGTATGAGGTGGAAGTAAAATACAGACCTTCTATTCCTGACAATGTAAAACATTGGAATGTTTTTGAGGATGATATTGAGATAAAAACATTTCTTGAGACTATGGATGAATTTTCTTATTTTCATATTGATCAGGATCAGGATACTAAATAAACCCCCCATGTTGATATTTTTCTGAATACAATTGTTGACCATCATATTGTTCAGTTACCCAGTAACCATTTTCCAAAGGGGCTTGTCCCCTTGGAGATATTGTTTGACATAAATGATGTTGCTGTGAAGGTTAAAGGTTTGATTGAAAATGTTGATGTGACTGAATGAAATTTGGGAACAAAGGAAGACCCAAAGTATCTTAAATTGTCTATTAGCTTATCAAAGGAACAAAGGGTGGAGTATGTCAAGCACTTGAAGGATTTTGCTGATGTGTTTGCTTGGAAATATGAATATTTGAGAACATATGACACCAACATCATTGAACATAAGATCCCTTTGAAAGAAGATACCAAGCCTTTTAGGCATAAGATAAGATAGATAAATCCCATGCTACTGCCTATTATGGAAAAGGAAGTGAAAAATTTGTTGGATTCCGAGATCATCATCCCTTTGAGATATTCAGAATGGGTGTCTAACTTGGTGTCTGTGAGGAAGAAAAATGGGGAAATCAGGTTGTGTGTTGATTTCATAAATTTTAACAGAAGCTCCAAAAATGATAACTACCCCTTACCAAAGATGGAGAACATTTTGTAGAGAGTGAGAGGTTCATCTAGGATGTCAATGATTGATGTATTTTCTAGCTACAATCAGATCTTTGTCCTACCCGAAGATAGAGAAAATACAACCTTCACTACTCCTTGGGGCACATTCATGTATGCTAAAATGCCCTTTGGATTTACGAATGTAGGAGAAACATTCTAGCGAGCCATGGACAATTCCTTCATTGGGGAGAAAGAAAAATTTGTAGTTATCTATCTAGATGACATTACAATGTTCTTGAAATCTTATAAAGAGCATTTTCATCATTTGAATAGGGTCTTCCTGAAGTGCAGAAGGTTTGGTCTCTCCCTCAATCCTAAGAAATCTTTGTTTTCTATGGAAGAGGGTAAATTATTGGGGCATATTGTGTTAGTATAAGTAGTAAGTATTGATCCAAGCAGAGTAGAGGCCATCCAGGCCTTATCTTTTCCCAGATCTAAGAAACAGGTTCAGTCTTTCTTGGGTAAAATCAATTTTTTGAGAAGATTCATTTCTAATTTTGCTGAGTTGGTTAAGCACATTACAACCATGCTTATAGTCGAGGTTTTATAGTCGCTTGACAATGGAGGTTTGATTATCATGTTGTTGTGATATATTTGAGTGTTTGAAACTCAAGTTCAAGAGTGCCTCTTGTGCCTGTGTTTTTCTTCACTAAGGTGCTTGAAAGACATATGCCCATGGAAGACTTGTCCACCTTTCTCACTAAGTCTTCCTTCTTCTCACCTTTAACCTTAAGCCATTGACTGAAGTTAATGGGGACCTCATTTACCTATGCATTTTTTGTCCAGTTCCTGTGTTAAAATGTTCTTGTACTGAACTATGTCCATTTGACCTCCACTCATAAAACCCACCTTCACCAAACGTTTTGATGGGTACTGGGCTTATCCTCTTGCAATATGAGGGTGGATATCAGTGCTAATGAGGTTTTAAGAAAGCAACAAGAAACTTAGAGCAAATTGAAGAATAATTTTTGAAGGCCAAGTTTTCTTATGCAGTGAAGTGAGAAGTTTAGATGAGCTTCAGAGGAAACTTTTAGGAGTTCTACTCTAGATTTTTAAGTTCCATCTATTGGGTCAGGTTCTTGAGATAGAGAATAATACAATTGAATCAGTTAGATACCTAAATGATGTAATTTTGATGCATATTTTAATAATTTAATTTTAATATACAAGCCTTCCCCACTAAAGACAAAGGCCCAGAGACGTAGGCGAATTTTCCAAAATCTGTTATCAACTTTCAGTGTTCTATTCTATTGATGGTTTTCTTCTTTGTTTTATTTGGTATTTATCTTCATTATTTAAGTTTTTATCACTTACACATTCACATGCATTATTTGAAAACGCATTGATAAAATCGAAGTGAGAGTGTAAATTGCTAAACACTGATTTTAGATCACCTAAACTGGTACACTTCTGAGCTTTCAAACATAGTTAAGGTGTGCTCTAAGTGCCCTCTTGGCACTCATGGAAATTATGAAACTCAAATTTTGTCCATTTCTACAATAATTCACTCTGAAATGTTTGATTCAATTTCCACTTACAAGGCCCATCCAAGCTCAGTGTTAAAAATCAGAGCTCTGATACAATATTGTAACATCCCCAACCATCCAGGCCATGCCACACACAAAAAAAAATTCTCTTGTTTCTGATATCCAACTTGTAACATTCCCAACCATATACCTATTGGGGTATGCCACATAGAAACTCTTGCGGAACTTCATATATATAAAACTTAAAATAGACAAATACATTATGTTAATACATGGATTCATGCAAAAATAAAAATAAGCCTATTCATTAAGCATACAAAGGAAATACTCATAAATATAAAGACATTTAAAAATACACAACATGCAATTGAACACATAATTGATACTTATTGTTTTATATAAAACCCCCAAATGTGTGAAGAACTTCCATGATCCTCCCATCCTTAGACCACGGTACTCATGACTGACAACAATGGATCACCCTCTAGTTGGGACTAAACTCCACCAAGGTAAAAGGATTCCTAACTAGACAAAGGCAACAGGAAGTTACATAGTCAACATGAAGGATATCGTCCCAGGATCCAACTCAAAATAATAGCCTAAAATATCTCGTTTCCGACATGCCTGTCCCACCCGAGGAAGTGTGCCCCTTCTCTACTCAATAGTCCTTCAACTGCCCCACTTCCCTTCCAGGGATTCAACAACAGGCCGGAAAGTAAGTCTAAGATCACTCTAGTTGTAGTTGGGATCCCTTAGGAAATCACTTCCCCAACAATTCTCTCACTTGGAGAGAGTTTCTCACATGCTTGAAAACCTGCCTCTTCAATCCCACAGTCCTGCCAATCTGCTTCTACTGTCTAACGCTTAAGTCAACTAGGTATGGGTGATAAAAAACAAAAATTTTGGGTATGGAAAAAGTAATGGAAGAAACCAAAATCATTGCATGGAACATGTGTTTCTCACAACACAAAGGTACATCACTGACTCAGGTCAATATAGGTGCGGTGTGCATCCCATGAGGGATATGGGTTACCTTTGATAACATGAAATTACAAGTAGATTAAGAGTGAATGAAGGTTCAATAGGTGTGTGAATCATGCAGAGGTCGACTTCGGGAGAGGATGGTTGGTTGCTTAATGGTTGAGTGAGTGAATGGCCTAGTCCGTGGGAAACAAAATAATTTTTCCTACACTTATTTGCATGTGCCCTTGATGAGACATGGATCTTAAGGAGCTTGTTTCTCTCCACTTGGGATTCATTCTCTTTCCCATAAGAGATTAGGATAAAATAATCATCCTCACCATAGTCTTTAGGAATAATATTATAATATTCCTTTGGCAATAATCCTTCTAGCTTATCCCTTTTCCTAGTCTCTTAGTCCCTCTCTTTCCCTTCCTAGTGGAGTTTAGTCCCCCATACTCTTTTATCGTGGTCGGTATACACACAACGATGTATTATATTAATGATATGAGTGTTTAAATATACAAAAATAGGCTCACTAGCCTTTATTGTCTAGGCTCTTTGCCTTAATCATTACATAAGCATCCTAGCTTATAATCACTTGGCTCACTATCCTATAAAACATATTTAAAATTCAACAGGGGATCAGTCTCGGGGTATTACATTATCCATAGAGGGATCCATGATTGGAATATGGATCGTGTTAAGAATAGAATGCACTTCAAGAGGTTTAGAGAAAAGAGATTAAGTCTTTAGAGTGGATCAGATTAGTCCTCACAACACCAATCGTTGGATAACAATGAAAAAAAATGCCTCTCATCCACTAACGGTCTAATTCCCCCACTGTATGAAAACAATCTTCATAAATATGAATACCGAGAAGCATTAAAAAAAACACTTCTCATTTAATAAAATAGACATAGATGTTTTAACGAGGAGATGAACTGCAATGAACTCAGAGAAGAAGAACTATAGTAAACTTGCAGAACTGAAACTTTAAATCATGAACATTGTTGAAAACACTTACATAAACACCACACTGGCTCTAATACCATGAAGGATAGATCGCCATGATGTTTCAATAAGAGACATAGAATCAATAAGAATCTTATATAGACTTTAGATAATATGGACTATAGACACACATAGACAAAGGTTTTGGCCTACCACGATTTTAATGAAAAAGAAAAAAATCAATTTTTTATTTTTATTAAATTGTTGGTTTAGATTAGTGTTGATATATATATATATATATATAATGCCTCTTTGTTTATATAAATAATCTCTTTCGCCTTATTATTAATCTTTTGAGATAGATATAGGTTGATGGTTACATAGTATCAATATATGGTTACACAAAAAGATGGATTATTTTTAATGTCCCCACCATGGACGCTATAGACACACCATTTAAATTTTGAATACAACCCTTTTCATATGTTTCCTACTCTCACATTTTGTTTAAACTATATCAAGACCCAGTTCCATTTATTTTTTACCTATATCATGGAACTTAGTTCCATTTCTTTGTAACATAAAAATTTATTTCAGTTTTAGATAATATAACAAGCTTTCCTTCATAATAAATGCTTTTGTTTTCCAATAATTTGTGTAGGTATAATTTTTTTTATACTGAATTCATTTTTTTTTGGAAAATAGGGATTTTAGAGCATCGCTATGACTCTTAAAGCTCCAATTTTTTATTAGGTCTACAATACCATATGTAGCACCCCTACTAAACATTGTGGTTCTATTAAATGAGAAACTACTCTCAGTACTAAATTTTGTTTATTATTGTATTTGTTGTCCAATCAACATAAGTTAATTAACATTTTCATCTACAACTAAATCAATCAAACTACGAGTTCACCAATATAATTGAAACAATTTAATTGATGTAATCGACAAATAATTAAGAAGATACAAGACACGTTCTTTGATTTAGCATTCCAACCCCTTATATCCCTAGCTCCTTACTCATTTCCCAAAGTAGGACTATTAACCACCCAAATAGATAAGAGAATCCTTTCCATCTCCCTAACTATAGGAAACCTTTGGTTTCCTATCCTTTCATACCCAAATATCCAAGAACAACAACTAACCCACCATGAGTGTCTCAACAACTCTACAATTAGTTCCCCATAGCTTTGATCCTATAGTTTTGATAGTTTTAGTGCTTTCAATGGTTCTCCTACTCTTACAAAACAAAAATCCCCTATCTCCTCCTAGTTCAACTTCCCTTATCGCCCCGAGAGATCCACTACCTTATCCCAATTTCATTCTTCTTTTGAAGATCTTGTCAACCATTGTGATTAGTGGACATCAAACAATTCTATATATTTCAAAAAAATAAATTAAAATAAAATAAGTCATTACACATATTCCATAAATCAATTCAATTAAAGTTGTGATCCCTCTTTCTCATCCAATGTTATAAATAAAACTTAAATATTTTCTCTAAAATTCATGGTAACCACCATACTCATTTAATACACCATACCAACCAATGAATCAAGTCAAGAGGATATTTAATGCTAACTATATGTCTACCTATGCAATATAATTTCCATAATTGTTCAACCATTAATTAAGTATTGAATAACCTAGTTTAGAAACTAATATATCATATAGTTGTACTAGCATACGTCTACAACATATGTATGAACAGTTAGTGTATACATAATTTTTTCATTTACCAATCATAAATAATCATCGTCTCTAATGCATAATTTGTGTATGTTAACAACTAAGTATGCAATACAACAAATTCAATTATCTTTACTAACATAATTATAATAATTCATTAGTGAAATATAATCATATATAATGTATATTTCCTACGTTCTCTCATTCAAACTGAAATACATTAATCCCTTTAAACACAACATGGGGGCTTCACATTTTTTACCAATATCCTATCACGTCCATTCAAAAAAGGGGGTTTTAGATTGCGAAAAATAAATTCAATATTTTTAGGTATTAGGTAAAAGGTACATGATACCATGAATTCTATACGTATTGAGAAGTATAAAAATGGATGTATAGTGAAAATAAGAGTTCATTCATTATAAAGATGTTATAGGATAGGGGTTTAGAAAAAGGATTTTGGGAGGTATTTATTAGTGTCGAATGAAACTAAGGGTATTCTTTAATTTTTCAAGAACGTACATGTCATGTCATAGGTTCACTAAGTAAAGACCCCATGAAACACAACTTCTAAAAATCGTACTAAATCATTCATAATCTAATATGAATTGAACATTACACCAATATAATCATAAATGAATTACGAAAGTCCTTAAAACACAAAAGGAAACCATGTAAGGAACTAAGTTTTCATTCGTAATTACCAACAACCTACTCCAACTCACCCGTCCTCCCTAACCTACTTATATCTTCCACATATTATTCTTTCCTCTACTATATTATGTTGGAGAATCAACTACATTGACCCAACCCCAAATAAAACTCCTAAGTGTAAGTGCCAAATATTTCGACCAATTTTTCTCTAAAAGAAACTAATAGTTGTCATCACACATCTAGGAGAGCTTTGCTTCACATGGCCCTCCCACGACTCTAGGTTTTATAGGATAAAAAATGGGAAATAGTTCCACCCCTCATAGAACTGGGGTCAACACCCTATCATTGGCCATACTATGTCACTGTTATTGTTCTTAGAGGTTTTTCATTTAATAACTAATTTTGGTAACAATGTTTTCTCCAAAAATTTCATTTGCAAAAATATCATATTAGTGCATTAAAGAAATAATGAAATAACAAAATAATTCTTCATAGAATAACATTTCTCCTTCGATGTCCATGATATCCATAATTTTAGTATCACACTTTGTTAACTATCACTTATCCTATTCAACATGTAGGTTAATTTAAAAAAAACAAATTTACGCACAACCATATAAATACCTATATGTAATTGTCATGTTACTCATTGATGAAAAATATCGGTTTATTTATCAAGTGCATGGTGCATATTTATTAATTACAAAAGATAATCTAAACTAGTATGGACGTACCACAATTTTTAATTTAAATTTTGCATGTTAAAATTAAATCACATAATAGTCATCATTAATAATATAAGCAATAATGTCTTGTATATAGGTACATCCACATGTCCTTATAATAGTTCGTTATTCTAAGAGAGTTACATAGATAATGAGAAAACAAAAATATGAAATAGATCATAATGTAACTTAGTTTCTGAAGTTAAAATAAGGTGTTACACTTTCTCTAGTAAAAATGAGGTGTTTACTAATTAAAAGAATCTACATACCACTATCTTTCATTTATATCTTGCATGCTAAAAGTAAATCACATAACAATAACCATTAATAATATAAACAAAGATCGGAGGTGACATGTAATTCACATAATAGTCACCATTAATAATATAGAGAAAGATCATAGGTGGCATGGGGACTTCCATAATTTATGGCTCTAGAGGAAATATTGAGCTCATTTATTCTTGGAGATTAGGACATGCCACCAACAACCAAACATAGGCTTAGGCCCCTTTTCAAGTGCTAAGACTAGCCAAATCTCATGAAATATGTAGCCTCACAATCCTTGGTGAGTCTGAAACACTATAAGTAACTTGCATTTGGGGAAAGTCCCCATAGATTCCCAGATACCCGACTCAGGCCCATATTATACAAAAATAAAAAATAAATCCAAGACTTCCAATAAGCTAAACCTCTTCACATGTGCATAATCAATAACTAGGTGGTGGATACACAAGCTAACCTTGCAGAATCAATAACTAGGTGGCAGATACACAAGCTAACCTTGCCACCAAGGACAAAATGTGGGTATGGAGGTTCCATGTTCTATGAAATTCAATGATTTCCCATTGACATGTGCATAGTCAATAACTAGGTGGCGGATACACAAGCTAACCTTGCCACCGAGGACAAAATGGGGGTCATTAGTATCAATGCAGGTTCCATGTTCTACCAAATTCCATGATGTCTCTTAGCAGGGAAGGACAAAATGGGGGTCCACGTTCTACCAAATTCCATGACGTCTCTTAGTAGGGAAGGACAAAATGGGGGTTGTTAGTATCAATAGAGGATAGAAAATTCCATGATGTCTCTTAGTAGCATTAACTGACAAGCATTGGTTGCTCCAAGTGGCCATGAGCTACCAAATTGTCATTTTAAGTCACCTCTCCACTCGTTCTTGGGTACGTGTGAGAGGATCCCATCCACTATGAATTAGTCCTTTTGCACTTGCAATCATGAATATCAGCGGTTAATGAGCATCATGAGTCATTCGTCTCTGGCCTCACATTCATATGTGTTTTTTTTCCTCTTTATGGCTTTGGGACTCTTCAAGATGACATCTATTTCTGAGATTCATCGACCATCGTGGTGTTTTCGCTCAGTGCTTTAGTTTTTACTTTAAAGGTCCAATGGAGATGGGGAAACCAAGGAATTGTAGTGATCGACCATCTTGGTATTTTCTCTGAGTACTTCAGGGTTTAGTTTAAAGGTCCAATGGAACTAGGGGAACCAAGGAATTGGAAGGTGACCACAGCTCAATTCTTCACATTTTTAAATGCATCCGTTCAATCTATTTAATTTTTCACATTTACTTTTTAGGATTAAGAAATTACTAAGTCATGTTTTTAATTTCCATAAAGTATACGTATTCAAATACAACCAAGATTATTCAAGTTTTAACATTTACATCTTAATTAACTTTTTACATTTTAAAATAACTTAGCACGTGTGATTATTTGAATGTAAACCATAACATGGTGGTTGATGCCACGTTTGGACTGTGTTTGAAATGCAACCCCGCATTTCAATTTTAGTGTACTCTTAAAATATATGTCACCAGGTGGAGCTTTAATGTAATCTTAAACCATATGTTACCAGGCAGAGCGTCCTCGCTCTCTCTCCTTACCACGAGGAGGGTAGTTGGTTTTTAATTGTGCGACACACATTTATCTTACGGTTAAGCATGGGTTACCAGGGGGTGCATTATGGATCAATGGAGAGCATGTGTATTTTTAATTGTGTTTCCCACATTTCCCTTCTGACTCCGTGGTATTCCTTTCATTGGGTTTTGTTTCTATGGAGACCATTTGAATCTCTTTTTGTCATACTGAATCTCTTTTCATGGCTAATGTTTTTCCTCATTAACCTCATGGAGGTATGTTGCAATCCAAAATATTTATTTACCTCATGTAGGTTATAGTCTCACCTTGTAGGAATAATGGCACATTATCCTAGATATAGGGTTAGGGTTTATATTTAAAGTTTTATTTGTAACTTACAATATTTTAAGATTTTAATATTTAGATATATTTTCCATTTTATTTGGAAATTAACTATTTTTCTTTCGGCTTCAACAACATGCATCCACTTCTGCTCGTTCTGGATACCCATGCCTTGTTCTTGAGGCGTAAGGAGGCTTGCAATGTTCTACATTTGCTTCTCAATTCACTGGCATTTATTTTTCCTTCATTTTAATTCATGCATCAATTTTTGCACGTTCTAGAAGCCTATGTGTTGTTCTTGAGGCGTAAGGAGGCTTGTGATGTTCTGCATTTGATTCTCAATTCACTCGCATTTATGTTGCCTTCATTTTAAATCTATTTTTGATTGACAATAAAATTATGAATCGTGAGAAATTTTAAATTGTTTTCCGCTCTTTTGAAACAAAAAACTCACCTCATTGAATACCACATAGCTTATGTTCTTTCTTTTCTTTTGAGGGATTTTTTTCTTCTTCTGTTTCACTTACAAAATATATTAATACATAATATTAATATCAATAATAAAAAAAGACATTATATCAGAAAAAAATAGTATTATTATTTAAAAAAAAAAATTACTATTATATCAAGAAAAAAACAATATTATATAAGAAAAGGACATTATACAATTATTTGATTACATTTATTATATCAATAAAAAGACATTATATCAAGAAAAATACAATATCAATATTAATTATTTGATTACAATTATTATATGAAGAAAAAGACAATATTTAATATTTTAAACCAAATGTCTAATAACAATATATTAAGATTGATTGGCATTAAGATATTTTAAATTTGTGAGAAGATATAAATATTTTTTGTATCTTTGTGAAAGATTCCATTATAAAAAAAAATATTTTTGATAAAAAAGTTTTTTTCATTATAAACTACAAAAAAAATAATATATACAAAGACAACACCATGACGTGCAATAATAAAGGGTTGAAAATGAAAAGAACTTTCTCCTAGAGTGCCCTTGTATGAACACGTCAATTGTACTTAGATGTTTGAATCTATCCACAAAAATAATACCACGACATCAATAAGAGTTAGGCATAAATGGATGTCACTTAAATGTTTTACTACTATAAATCGTAATTTATTTTAATCTCTTCCTTTGTGTTTCCCTTACAATTGCAATTTGCAACACGAAAAAGAAGAATGTGTAAATGCATACTCTAATTTTATATATGTTTTTTTGGAAGGGATATATTTTACACTTCAAGATAATATGATATCAATGTCATTATAACAAGTATGATTATATGTTTCTTTCTATGTAATATATCACATTAATTCAAAGTTCCTATCTTTTTCTCAAAGGAAAAACTTAGTTAGATATATATATTTTTAAATATTTGTCAAAACTTCATTTTCATAATGTGTCGAACACAAACTAGCCTTATGTTACAAATCAAATTTCCACACCTAGGTACCTCTCTCTAAGTGTCGCAAGTGTCGAAAAAGTGTCATATGCACCTTGATAGTGTCACATACACCTCGGCACCATGAAATAACATATGTCACAATCCCTAGTCAATGTGGAGGAGAAATATATTATATGAAGGTCAAAACACTATGTGCACATGAATTAATTAATAATATTCATGAAAAGAAAATTAATTTAGTGTGAAAATCCACCTCAAATTTGGTTTCCTATTTTTAAGGGGAGGTTGAGGATCTCATGAATGGTTGAAATATTACCTCCTTAAAACCCTTTTGAGATATATTTCCTCCATAAAATCCTTAAGAGATATTTTCTCCCAAAATATCTTGGAGATCCCATTTTAGTGGATCTCATGAGTGATCCTCTCCATGTTGGTTAAGCCTCCAAATCCTATATAATGAAGGCTTTCCATGGAGGAAAAAAGCATATTAGAGGTATAAAACTTATGATCTTCAGAGGAAGCTTTTGGGTATCAAACCTATGATCTTGGGAGAATCGTGCAAGGGATGGACGAGGATGTCTTGGAGAGGCTGTTGCAACTATATGTACATAATTTAAGTGTATTTTTAATGTTCTCATTAATATATGCTTGGCCTATTTCCTTCTAGTTTATGTATCTTTACATATGCTTGTCTATTATGTATCAATTTGGTTTAAACTAATCGTGGTAGAGTAGGAAGTCTTTGTTTTCCTTCACTTTCCATTGCATTCCAGGTATCCTGTCATGCTAAGGATCTTGGATATCAAGTTTAGATTGGATTATGAGAGGACAAGCTTCGAAAGAAGGTGAATCATACCTTCTCCCTCTCTTTCTTTTGATTAACTTAACTATATTTAAATGGATGTCATCGTCCATTTATATCTTTCTGTCTTGGTATTAGGGGTCTAGAATCTGAGGGAAGATCCACCTATCCATAGGGAAACTTTCCTATAACACCTTGTCATGCGATGAACATGCCCCCGACATTGCAAGATGATGAACACAAATGGACATTACAATTTGATGAACATAATAATGTTTCAATGTGTCGAACATAGTAACATGGCAGAGTGATGAACAATGTAAAGTTGGAATATGATGAACATAGTTATGTTTCAATATGTTGAACATAGTAATGTAGAAATCTAATGAAAAAAAATTAACATCACAATATGACGAACATAAGCATTTCATCATAATGTGGTTCGTAACATCACAATTTGTCACAATCTGTTGAACATATTAACATCTCAATGTGATGAACATTTCCTCATTTTGTAATGTGACAGATATATCCTGACGTCGCAACGTGACAAATATTTCGTAACATTGCAATGTATTAAACATAGTAATGTTGCAATATACCAAACATAGTAACACCACAATAAGAGACGAACATATAACGTTCTAATGTAACGAACATAGTAACATCGCATTGTGACAAACATAGTAATGTTGCAATCTACCAAACACAGTAACGTCACAATATGACGAACATAGGCATGTCATCACAATGTGGATAGTAACGTCGCAATATGTCGCACATCACCCTATCATCACAATATGACGAACGTTTTCTCACGTTGAAATGTGACGAACAAATATCGACGTCACAATGTGACAAACATTTGCGAACATCGCAATATGTTGAACATAGTGACATTGCAATTGATCCGGATTTATGTAGGAACACAATGAAATACATAAATACACATAAACTCAGAGATGTAGCGGAAATAAGACTTCATTTCATTAATAAAAGATGACTGAAATATGCTTACTGATAGAATGGAAAAAAACTAGCTAGGGCGTTGGTAGCTTATCTCTGAGAAGAGATGTGGCGGCTACTGGCCTCTGAAATATGTTACAATGAGGCTCGAAGGCCTATTATTATTGAGAAATAATGGAAAACCATAAACATCCAAATACCTAACCCTAGGAGATGAAACACCAATACTATGGGCCCCGTTTCAGTAAGTTGGTGCATCAACTTCCCGGGGACATAAGTTTGGCATACGATCTCTGTTTGATGCGTTCCATACCTCGTTAGAGATATCTATCTGAGGAATACAACTTTTGGGTGAGAAACATGATCTACAATCCATTTTTCTCCCCGTTTTCCCAAACAACATCGTTTAAGGACTCAAAACGACTCCGGAAGTTCACGACCCGAAAAACTACTAAAAATAGTAAACTGTGAAGAAACTGAAAAAATGAAAGAAGCAATGGTGGGTGTCCAAGTGGAATAGGTGGGTGGCCACCAATATCCACCTGGATCATTACTCCCCCCTTAGGAAGCAATGGTGCCCATTGCGTTGAGTTCCTCCATGAGATGAGGAAAATTCTGCTGAACTTGGTCCCTGGTGAGCCACTTGCCTTGGTGAAGGAGTTGGTCTGCTTTGACAACCCGATATAGAGGTATCCTTTGTTTTCAGGTGTGCTTGATCTGTGTATCCATGATCTAATCAGTTCTGGCTCGTTCCATGCAGTCTAGATTTAACTATGTTGGTGTGAGTTGTTTTTCCATGTCGGATGTGTCTAGTAGAGGTGGAAAGTAGGGCCAAAGGCGGTCCACATTGAACACTGGGTGCAGACCAAGGAATGGTGGAATGCTGAGCTCAAAGGCATTTTCCCCTACAGCCTTGGTGAGGGTGTACGACCCATATCGGAGCGGACAAAGCTTGTGGTGGGGTCCAGTGAGGCGCTCCTTTTGTAAATGCAGCCACACTTTGTCACCCACCTGGAAGTTGTGTGGCACTCGATGTTGATCATGTCGCTGCTTGTACTTAGCATTGGCTCTTTCCAATATGTCATGAACCTGTTGGCAGATGTGTTGAATGTGCTCAATGAAGTTGTTTGCCTTGCCAGCCTTAGACTGGACATGAGCTAAATCTTCCTGAGTAGGCACAAATGGCATGGCTATGTCAATGGGACATAGTGGCTGGAATCCCAAGCCCACTTGAAAGGGGCTGTGGTTGGTTGAGCTATGGAGAGAATTGTTATAGTTGTGTTGTACATAGGGGAGGCTCTCATCCCACGTGTGTGGATGCTTTGAATTGTACATGCGCAGAATGTGTACGATCATCTGGTTGATGACCTTTGTCTGGCCATCAGTTTATGGATGGAAAGATGTGGACTTGGTGAGCTTGGTGTCCAGCATCAACCAGAGGATGGACCAAAATGTACTAAGGAACCTACTATCCTGATCTGAGATGATAGACTGTGGGATCCCAAAGTGTACCCACACTCGTTCAAAAAAGAGTTTAGCAGTGGCTTCTTCTGTGATATTCTTCTTGCAGGCCATCATAATGGGCATCATCAAGAATTGGTCGACGACCAAAAAAACACAGTCATTTCTATGCTTAGTAGAAGGAAGGCCCGACATGTAATCCATAGAGATGGATTCCCAAGGTCTACTGGGGGTAAGAAGCAGAGTATAGAGGCCTTGATTCTTGATGGTCAGTTTGGAAATAGCGCAAGTAGTGCAGGACTTCATGTACTTCCTGACATCTTGTTGAAGGTTCAGCCAATAGAAATAATTTTGCAGTATTGCCATGGTTTTATTGACCCCGAAATGCGGAGCAACCTGACTATAGTGTGCCTTGCAAATCATCTTGGCACACTCACTTGAAGGAACACAAAGGTGTCCCAGGTGACAAAGGAGGGCATCCTAAAGGTGAAAATTGGGAACTTTCTTACCCTCCAAGAGTTTATTGTATGTGTGGTTGAATTCTGGATCACTTGTGTAGAGAAGCGACCAATCGGAAGTCTCGTTCCCACAAGAGTTGAGCACAGTGGTTAGTGCCATGATGGGTGGTCAACTGAGGCAGTCTGCAACATTATTGGTGTTGCCTTTTTTGTACTTAATTTTCAAATGAAACTGTTGCAGGTATGTGGAAAACTTCTGATGGCGATCGTTGTGCAACTTTCCTTGTGTATGTATGAACTGCAAAGTTCGATGGTCTGTGTGGATGACCGTTTCCTTTCCCAAAATGTAATGCTTCCATTGCCGACAAGCCTGCACAATGGAATACATTTATTTGTCATAAGTGGGATACTTTCGGACTGTGTCAGAAAGTGTCTCACTGTGATATGCCACTGGATGCCCATGTTGAGTAAGGACTGCCCCAATAGCATAGTCAGAGGAATCTGTCTCGATCTCAAATGGTTGTTGCAAGTCTGGTAATGTGAGCACTGGTACAGAGCAGGGGCGATGCTTCAACTCCCCGAACACCTTCTGTTGAGATTCATACCAAAAGAATTTTTCTTTAGCTCCTCCCTTGGTGTCTTGACTCAAGGGCCAAGTGATATGAGATAATCCCAACAAACTTGTGGTAGAAATTGGCAAGACCTAAAAATATGCAGAGCTCTGTTAGGGAGGATGGGGCTGGCCAATCCCGAATGACTTGGATCTTTGTTGGATCCACATGCACCCCCCGCTCATCAATAATGTATCCCAGATACTAAACTTGGGTCATGCCAAAAGTGCATTTCTCCAAATTGGCACACAACTTGTGTTGTCGCAGTGTTTGGAGGACTTATCGGATGTGGTGGAGGTTCTCTTCCCAAGTCTAGTTGAAGATCAAAATGTCATCCAAGTACACCACTACAAATGAGTTGGTGAATGGCCGTAGGATGTCATCCATTAGCCTCATGAAGGTTGCAAGAGCATTCGTCAACCTGAAAGGCATGACCAACCATTCAAAAAGGCCCTCCTTGGATTTGAATGCAGTCTTCCACACATCAGAGGGTTCGATTGGTACCTGGTGATACCCAGACTTCATGTCGATCTTACTGAAATACTTCACCCCCTTAAGTTGGTCTAGAAGGTCATCAATCTGTGGGATCGGGTACCTATTCGAGATAGTGATCTTGTTCAGTGCCCGATAGTCAATGCAAAGTCTCCAAGTCACATCCTTCTTCTGCACCAACATGATCAGGCTCCCACGGGGCAAGGAACTCTGTCGGATGTGACCTTTCTGCAACATCTCCTGAATCTGCCTCTTGATTTCGTCATTCTCCAAAATAAAGCACCGATAGATGGGTCCATTGGGTAGTGACGCACCTGGGGTCAGATCGATGGGGTGCTTGACCTGGAAGTGTAGAGGCACCCCTGTGGGGGAGGTGAAGATGTCCTCATACTCCTCCACGACCTTATCCATCTGTTGTTTTTGTGCAGCAGGGCCCTGTCTGGAGGTCATGGCCACAATCTTCCTCTTTTCCTGATGGCGGATGATCAGGAAAACAAATTTCCTAGTTTTGGAAATGAGCTTAGTACATTGTTTTGCAGTAACTAAAGAGATGGTGGTAGGCGGTGCTATCTCTGGTATCTTGTACAGCTTATTGCCCAAAGTGATAATAACAACACGAGGCCTAGACTCATACACAACATGTCTCTTCCACAAGTATGGTTGGCCTAGTAATACATCAGAAACATCAAGAGGAGTAACATCACATAATATCTCATCCATGAAGGGCTTGATGTTGTAGGGAAGGTGACATTGTTGATTGACGCAAAGGTCCCATCCTTGGTGCAACCACCCGATGGTGTATGGTTGTGGGTTTTTTGTGGTCGGCAAGCCCAACCGTTTCACGACCTCTATCGAGATGAGGTTCTTTTGGCTCTCACTATTGACAATGAACTACAACGGGGAACCCTTTACCCACATCTTGGAATGGAAGAGACGATCTAACTCATCTAGATCTTCCGGTTCCTCCTTCTGGATCTTCGTGGTGGAAACGATGGCATTGGTCTCTGCATCGATAAGCTACTTCCCCCTGTCATTCCCCTTGTTAGGTTCTGATTCAGAGTCGGAGCATGCATTTGATTCAGAAGCCTTCAACTCAGCTACCAGTGACTGCTTGGACTGACACTCATTTGTGTTGTGAGTGGACCTCTTATGAAACTCACACCACTTCCTTGTGTCCTTTCTTTTCTTCGTGGTGTTGTTCTTTGCTTGTGGCTTTGGCGGGTTGTCTTGGGATGCCCCGCCTTGGCTTGGTCCTTTGTTCTATGGTTTGGGAGTACCTTTCCCTTGCTTCTGATTTGTAGACCCAAAATCTTGCTTCTTCTGTTTGAACTTCTGCTCAATCTTGGAAGCATATCGATATGCCACACCAAGCGAGGAGATGTCGAGGAACTCCATTTCCTCCTGAATATATCTGCGCAGACAACTACAGTACTTTAACACCAAATGTTTCTCTGAATCTTTGATACCCAACTTTGTGCATAGGGTATGAAACAGATTCGTCATCTCATGCACATCTTGGTCCCTTTGCTACCGCAGCGTAGTCCATTGTATGTATTTGTCCTCATATCTCCCCACAGGATAATATGGTTCCTTGATGGCATCTCAGAAAGAATTCCAAGTGGGTGTGATCGAGAACAAAGAGGGTTCTCCCTCATCCTGTTGCTCCAAGTAGGTTTCCCACCAATTCTTGACATGGGGGGTGACTTTGAGGAGTGATAAAATAATCTTTTCTCAGTCAGAAAAATCATGAACCGAGAAATATCCTTCTAACAGACTCAACCATCTATCTATGGCATCTGCGTCTATTTGGCCCTCAAATATGGGAATGTCAAAGTTTACTTGTACCTTAAAAGGAGTGGCACCTCCAAAGTGGCTATTGGATGTCGATGTGCTGCCAGTGGGAATCCATTGAAGAATCTGGGCAAAGTTGTCCATCATCGTGTTCCTTTGTTTCTTGAGGGCCTCCTCGAGCAACATTTTGATAGGATATCCTTGTACTTCATCTTTCTTTTCTTCCCCCATGGGCGGTCGTCGGGGTTTGCGAGGATGATCTTGCAAAGGTTCAACCAGATCGAGCCCTAACTCCTTATACCTCGACCTCGTTGGGGACATGCAAAGAAGGATTGAGAATGAGGAGACTGATCTGATACCACTAATCCGGATTTATGTAGGAACACAATGAAATACATAAATACACATAAAATCAGAGATGCAGTGGAAATAAGACTTCATTTCATTAATAACAAATGACTGAAATATGCTTACAGAAAGAATGGAAATAAACTAGCTAGGGCACTGGTAGCTTATCTCTGAGAAGAGATGTGGCGCTACTTGCCTCTGAACTGTGTTACAATCAGGCTCAAAGGATTATTATTATTAAGAAACAATGGAAAACCCAAAACATCCAAATACCTAACCCTCGAAGATGAAACGCTAAGACTATGGACCCCGTTTGGGTAAGTTGGTGCATCAACTTCCCTGGGACATAAGTTTGGCATACGATCTTCGTTTGACGTGTTCCATACCTCGTTAGAAATATCTATCCGAGGACTACAATTTTTGGGTGAGAAACATGATCTACAATCCATTTTGCTCCCCTTTTTCCCAAAAAACACCGTTTAAGGCCTCAAAACAGCTCCGGAAATTTAGGACCCGAAAAACTGCTAAAAATAGTAAACTGTGTGGAAACTGAAAAACTGAAAGAAGAAATGGTGGGGGTCCAAGTGGAATAGGTGGGTGGCCACTAATATCCATCTGGATCAACAATCGACCAAACATAGTAATGTCACAATGTCACAATTATATATGGGCATTGCAATGTGATGAACATATACAAAAGTCACAATATGAGAAACATTTCCAAACGTCGCAATGTGTCAATCATAGTAACATTACAATCTACCAAACATAGTAACATCACAATGTTATGAACATATAGGGATGTCACAATGTGATAAACATTTACAGACGTTGTAATGTGAAGAACATAGAATTTTTATAACAATGTGACAAATTTAAATGGGCATCGCAATGTGACAAACATAAGTATATAATCACAATGCAAAGAATATATCTTCACATTGCAATGTGGTGCAAATGTTGTGACATCATATTATGATAGGATTTTCCAAACGTTGGAATGGGACAAACACAACACATTGTCGCAATGTGATGTACACAACTCGGTGTGCCAATGTCACAACCATAAAACAATATTGCAATGAGACGAACATTTCTCGACATCGCAATGTCACAAACATAACCTTCTTTTAAACTGTGACAAACATATTCCAACAACATAATGGAGGAATAATAACTCTTCATCATAATGTGAGAAACAAAAACCCTTCTTCATTATATTCATTATTTGATTACATTTATTATACAAGAAAAATGCATTATTAATATATTATTACATTATATTAGGAAAAAGACAATATCAATATTAATTATGAATATTTGATTTAAGAAAAGAACATAATTATTATATCAAGAAAAATATATTATACAATTATTTGATTACATTTATTATATTGATAAAAAAAGACATTACATTTATTATTTGATTACAAAAGATATTAATACATAATATCAAGAAAAAAAAAAATTGTATGAAGAAGAGAGTCTTATATCAAGAAAAAGCTATTATATAATTAATATTTCATTTAAGAAAAAAACATTATTATTATATGAGTTAAAAGTTCCTATCTTTTTTACAAAAGAAACACTTAGTTAGATTTTGTTTTTAAACTTTGCTAAAACTTATTTTTCCTAATGTGTCGAACACAAACCAACCTTGTTATGTGATGAACATGCCCCCGACGTTGTAATATGTTCAACAAAATTGGGTGTTACAACATGACGAACATAGTAATGTTCCACTGTGTCAAACATAGTAATATCATGCAATCTACTGGACATAGTAACGTGACAATCTGATGAAAAAAATTGGCGTTACAATATGACTAACATAGGCATGTCATTATAATGTGGAGTTTAACCTTGCAATGTGTCCCAATCTATTGAACACAGTAATCTGGCAATCTGATAAACATAAATTGGCGTCGCAATGTGATGATCATAGATATGTTCTCACAATGTGGATCACAACATCAAACTGAGATGAACATAAACAGACGTTGCAATGTGTCACACATCACCCTCTCGTCGCAACGTGAAAAAAATTTCCTCACGTTTCAATGTGACACACATAACTCAGCGTCGCAATGTGACAAACATTTCCTAATGTTGCAATCTACCAAATGTAGTAATGTCACAATAAGGGGAAAACATATAACTTTTCAATGTGATTAACATATTAACGTCACAATGTGACAAACATAGTAATTTTTCAATCTACCAAACATACTAATTTCACAATGTGACAAACATAGGCATTTCATCGCAACGTGATGAACATAAACACACGTCGCAATGTGTCGTTGATCTCCCTATCATCACAATATGATGAACATTTCTTCACATTGTAATGTGATGCACATATGTCGACGACGCAATGTGACAAACATTTCCAAACGTCGCAATCTGTTGAACATAGTAACATTGTGATCGACCAAACATAGTAACATCAAAATGTGACAAACATATCTGGGTGTTGTAATGTGATAAAAATATATGTAAGTCACAATGTGATAAATATTTCCAAATGTTGCAATGTGTGAATCATAGTAACGTTGCAATCTACCAAAAAACGTATTGTCGCAAGGCAACAAACATATATAAACATTGCAATGTGACAAACATTTGCAAACGTCACAATCTGACCATCAAAGCCTTGTTGTAGCAATGTGACAAACATAACCCTATCCTCTCAATGCGATGAATACATCTTCATGCTGCAATGTGGTGCACATATTCTGAAGTTGCATTATGATAGGCATTTCCAAACATTGCAATGGGATGAACAAAACCCATTGTCGGAATGTGATGTACATAACCCAGTGTGCCAATGTGATAAACATAGACTCATATTGCAATGAGATGAACATTTCTCGACGTCGCAATGTGATGAACATTTCTCAATGTCGCAATGTGACGAACATAACCCACTAACAAACTGTGACAAACCTGTTCCAACACCATAATGTGAGAAACAAAAACCCTTCATCGTAATTTTATGAACATAACCTTACGATGTCATGTGACGAAGAAAATGTGATGTCACAACGTGACGAACAAAACGTGATGTCACAATGTGTCGAACAAAGTCAACCATAAGCAACCTTTCCTTTCCAAAGTCAACCAATATCTACCAAAGTTAACCATGGTTGTGGTCAACCACTATAAAACATGGTCATGGTCAACCATAGTCATTGTCAATTAAGGTATTAATGCATTACTACTTTAATAATTTATTTATTACAGTATTAATACTTTTAAATTACATTTATTAATGTATTATTATTGTTATAGTGTATTATTAGTGTATGAATAATTTAATATGTTACATTATACATTAATATATTAAGAATTTAATTTTTACATTAATGTAATATTGTATTATTAATGTATCAATACTTTAATAATGTATTAATACTTAATTAATGTATTAAAAGGAAATGCATTACTACTTTATTAAATTATTATTAATGTATTATGATCACTTTATTAATAATTTAATGTATTAATGTCATTCATAGTCATGACCATAAGAAACCATGATTATGGTCAACCCTATTCAACCACAATCATTTTCAATAAATGTATTAATGTATTAATAATTTAATAATGTATTTATTAATATTTTATTAGTTTAATAATGTATTATAATATATTACTTTATTAGAGTATTCATACTTCAACAATGTATTAGTTAAAAATGTATTAATGTATTCATTAATTAATAAATTACATTATTAATTTATTAATACTTTAATATGTTACATTATGCATAATGCATTAATACTTTAATTTATACATTACAATAATGTAATACTGTATTTTAATGTATTAATAATTTAATGATGTTTTAGAACATATTAAAATCAATTTATTACTACTTTATTAGTGTATTAATATTTTAGCAATGTATTAATGTATAAATTAATTAATACATTATATTATTAATGTATCAATTATTTAATAGGCTACTTTATACACTAATTTAAATTAGTAGTTTAGTTTATAAATTACATTAATATATCATTACATTATTAATGTGTCATTAATATTGATTTATATTAATAATGGATTAATCAATCACTCAATATATAATCAATGTATTAATACATTATTAATGTAATAATAGTTCAATATACCACATTATAGGTTCACTTATTAGTACTTTAATTTATACATTACAATAATGTAATAATATATTACTAAATAAACTAAGGTTAATGTAGTACTACTTTTTTAATGTATTATTTTATTACTGTATGTTTAATTTAATAATGTATTAATTAATAATATATTAATATATTAATTCATTAATATATTACATCATTAATACATCAATCAATTAATACTTTACTTTACACATTAATATAAATTAGCACTTTAATTTATACATTATTTATATATATTGTCTTAATGTAATACATTAATAGACTATTAATTTATATATATCATTACATTAATATAACACAATAATTATGTAATAATATATTTATTTTATTGTACTCATAGTTAATTAACTAGCAATAATTATTTTATAAATTAGTACCGCGATATCCATCTTAAATGATTTCTTCAATGGAGTCCAGTAGAGGACTCCAGACCAGTCCAATCCAAGTAAAACTGACCTGGTCGCGGGAGAACCGTGTGCAGACCGCAATAATTATTTTATCAATTAATACTTTACTTTACACATTAATGTAAATTAGCACTTTAATTTATACATTATTTATATATATTGTCTTAATGTAATACATTAATATACATTATTTATATATATTATCTTAATGTTTATTAATTTATATATATCATTACATTAATATAACACAATAATTATGTATTAATATATTTATTTTATTGTACTCATAGTTAATTAACTAGCAATAATTATTTTATAAAAATGTTTGATATAAACCTATAAAATCCATTTTCCACCCTTCCAAATTAAAAGCTCAATAATATAAGAAAAATAATAAACTGAGGTCTGGCAGTTCAATGAGCATAAGCTGAATCAAGTTAAGGTTTCCCGGTTCAATGAGGATAATCGAATTGGAACAGTGCACTAGTGACAGTGGCGTTGACAGAGAATTTGATGTTGGGGTTCTGATCTTCCAAATTAAAAGCTCAATAATATAAGAAAAATAAGAAACTGAGGTTTGGCAGTTCAATGAGCATAAACTGAATCAAGTTAAGGTTTCCCGGTTCAATGAGGATAATCGAATTGGAACAGTGTACTAGTGAGGAGACGGATAGAACGGAAATTATGGCAGTGGCGTTGACAGAGAATTTGATGTTGGGGTTCTGATCTGCGTTTTCGTGGGGAAGTTAGAGTAGGAGATTGCTTGTTGACAGAGAATTTGATCTTGGGGTTCTGGTCTGAGTTTTCGTGGGGAAGGTAGAGTACGAGATTGCTTGTTGACAGAGAATTTGATCTTGGGGTTCTGGTATGAGTTTTCGTGGGGAAGGTAGAGTAGGAGATTGCTTTCCACTGTCGCGGGTGTTATCGATGTCATCTTCGGCCGGGCAGTTTTATGATATTCCCATTGTGGGTGTATTCAGCTTGCTATGCTGAGTGGATTTTAGGTTGTGGAATGTGAAAACAATTCAGATCTGATGAATTGTAATCTACCAGCTACAGCATTGAATGCTGCCTGCTGCTTAACAGACTGTATATTGACCACCGCCTGCTGCTTAACAGGCTGTATGTTGGCCACCGCGATTGTGAGGTCGTACTGAAAGCCACTCCGTTTGCATTCAAAGCCACATAATTTTGACCATTTTCAAAATAATTTTGATCGTTTGCCTTCCTGGCACTGAAAGCCACGGCGTTTGCATTCAAAGCCACATGTACTGTGACCATTTTCACATAATTTTGATAGTTTGCATTCAAAACCACAGTAGTGTGGCCATTTTCACAGAATTTTCCTTTTAAATTGTTTTATTCATTCATAAAATTGCTTCATTAAAATTTAAAAATTATTTTAATAATAAAAAATTCTAAATAATATAGTATTTTTAAAAATATTGTAAAAACTTTAAACTTTTTTATAAAAATAAGGAACAGTCCACATCAATCCATTTTAACTTCAAAAACTTAAAAGGATACCCTTTACATTGACGGAACTATCAAGAAAACGACTCTATTGTTTGA
The DNA here is from genome assembly GCA_009831015.1 of Picea engelmannii. Classification (NCBI taxonomy): domain Eukaryota; kingdom Viridiplantae; phylum Streptophyta; class Pinopsida; order Pinales; family Pinaceae; genus Picea; species Picea engelmannii. The sequence goes on from ML794059.1 coordinate 508,392, forward strand.
AGTAATGTGGAAACAATAACAAGCTCTTCACTCCTACCCTTCCTTTGGTTGATCAATTTATGTTGGTGTAGCATGACCTGTGCCTGACCCCTTGATCGGGACATTACGGAATATAGTGCATCTCCCTTACAAACAGATCCAACCTCGGCGTTCTGATCAGATTTACGAAATGCTATAATCGAAGTTATCATTGGCAATGTTTACCTACCATGTCGATTTTATTGAAACGGCGCTTATACCTATTTAACATCACCTATTATTTCAAACATTCAATCTATGCTGAAATCCCAAAATTGGGCAATCATTCACTTTACATTATGTTCCGATCAGAAGTAAAGAGACTCAACGAAGGAAGGATATGCAGATCCAGCAATCCACCTTTTACTTTTATCAATTTAAAACACATTACAAATAAGTTTATTGAATGAACTAGAATTCAAAC